>JAJTJO010000319.1:0-60365 GCA_024550625.1 Dendroctonus valens | reverse complement strand
TATAATATAAAAATATTACAACCGCAATTAAATGATAATGAATTACTTATACAATCAAGATTTTTAACTAGAGAATAAGCTGGGCAGTATGTCCTAATGGAATTAGATTATTCTATTCCAATAAAATCAGTCACCGATTACAACAATTTCGTACTACAACAAGCACATGATAAAATTATTTCAATTACGACAGACGTTTTTATCGGATGTGCTAATAAGAACAAGAGGCGTTGTAAAGCAAAAATTATACAGATGTCAAGAAACAGTATTTGTTTTGAATAAATTTTATATAATTATAACGTGTACATTTTCCTAACTGTATTTTAAATAAATTCAAAAATAAAATCCTGGGTTTCAGTCATTCATATTATTTATTATTTCATTTCATTAATAAGACTTTTCGGTGTCTTCTCCACCATCATCAGATTGTATGTGTAGAGTTGTTGCTACTTTCAGTTTGGAAGAAATCTTCTTCGATTGCCATCATGCGGTGAACAAGTTTCCATAATATCATATGAAGTTATCACTTCTGTCCAGCGTCCATGACGCACACCATTTTTTTGCATTTTTGTGATGCTCCATCGAAAGCGTTTGAGCCATAGGTAAAGAAAAGTAACGAAGGAAATTAGGAAATTGAAAGTCAATGCAAATGATCTTAGAAAACAAGTATGGTGGGAGGTGGGACAAATGGTCAAAACGTGCATATGTGGTACATATGTGAAGCTTTAGAAGCTTCGATGGTTAATATTATACTCATAAAAATTTTACTCTCTCTAACTAATAGACTATTCGAATATGGGCATCTCACTTAATGCATCCAATATATTTTTTTTCCTTTTTAACGTTTGTATGATAACTGGGTTGGGAAGGTACGTTAACTCGGAGATAGAGCACACTTCGGTTGTGTTGCTGCGTTATCGACAATGTTATCCTGAACTGTTAAGTTGCTATAACGTGTGGCTGTTAAAAATACCATTGATGATACAGCACAGGGCTGAATAAATCAGTTTAAAATATATTCGAGAAGATTCAAAAATGTACTTATATATAGGGTGTTCACTTTAAAATAAGCAAGTTGATATCTACTCTCTGTACAAAATGACTTACTGGACTGTCCAGTTTTAAAATTTCTCCTGATTATAGTTTGCCATATATCGATCGCGGCGGTTTCCGCTGGGACACCTCTATTAGACTGATTTGTTTTTGCAAAATTAGGCCAAGTGTTACACATTTTAGTTATTAGAAAGCTACTCCTTTGTGTTTTCAAAATTATTAAGAAAATTCATTAGATTTATTTTCTCAGGCAGAGATGAAACCGATAATTATAGGAAGTAATACAGGGTTAACAAACGAAAACGAAATAGATACGATTTAAGAAATGCGTTATATTATTTTGTGTTGCGATACAACTATAAAGGTTCTTTGGCAAAACAGCGTACTTTGCATATTTTAATTTTCCTCGCAATTTAAAATGTGTAAAATTAATATCTCACAAGTACTGTTCCACTGAAATCATTATTGATCTAATTCGCGTTGTTTGGAACCCCCGAATATGGCTCAAAACTTAAGTATTTAATAATTCAACGGCGGTGTAAAGCTCGTTCACACGTGTCATCTAATGCCGTGACAGTAGCCAGTGTCACGGTGGCGTATATCAAACCATTTGATAGGTGACAGTAACGTCGCGACACTGTGACTTTCAACTGTTCAGACAATGACATTGTTGTGGACGACATGTCATTGTCATTGGTGTGAACGAGCTTTAAGAGGCATGTCGTTTCACATCTTTGATATCTTCGGTGTCTAAAATATGCAGAAAAAGGTAGGTTCCTGGTATTTAAACCTTTTTCAAATTCAAACATGACAAAATCGCAAGAAAATGGTATTTCGACAGAATGGAATTTTATAAACACTCTGCATAATGGCACTAAATAAAGACATTTTTGGCAGTCAGTGCTTGAACTGCAGTGGAAACTACTGTTTTTCGTGTATTATGATGATCTGCGTCGGGAGGAAATAACAACGACCGTTGAAATGTGTGGGATGGCAATGACAAAATAATTCAAAATTGTTAACAGTGTAGGTAAATTTATCCTTAGATAGTGTTTTATTAATTACTAACTGTAGATAAGGTAGTTAGAGAAAACTAGCACCATAAGGTAAAAGTGGGTCATTACCATGAAGATTTATTTAAATGACAAACTCATCGCTATTTCGAATATCCAGTCGGACAATCGATTATGTTATCGGGAATTAAGTTATTATCAACCTGCGTATGTAATTATACGAAATTGTAGCAAGGAACAGTAAAGATTAAAAAATACTAAAGTGGTTTTCGCGCAGTAGACTACAATATGTGGGTAATTCGTTAATACTGGCTGATATTCCTTTTATCAGCTCTCATTAAAATAATTCCTAGGTTCATTTCTATCTATCTACCTATTTTTTTTAATGAGAGTTGCCAGTTTATGACGGAAAAAAGTATGATAACTATGACTTAAGGCGAGAAACGCGAACAATAAGCAAAAAAACGAAGACTTAGGAAAACGGAAAATGACTTAACTGATTGAAATTGAACCCACATGAAACTGCATAAATTATTACTTTCAATACATTTTGTGTATCAAATGAATCAAAATTGTGTTTGTGGTGGTGGTGGGAAACGCTGATTTACTTGATTTTGCATGTCGGGTCTCGGCTTCAGATTACTTTCCTATTAAACAAGTAGTTGGTTTTTCGCATTGCACAATCAAATTTGACAAATCTAAATGAGTAATCAGTAAACTACCATTCATAATTAATACAGTCAATATAACGAAACTAACTATCGACAGTATGTGTCAATTCCAGGGTTAAATCTTCTTGGTACATTGACTGAAAAAGTTGTTGTTTGATATTGTAACTCAGATGTACCTAGTTATTAAAGTTTTGCAAGCCAGTTGACATTTTTCCACCCAGTTTTCCACCCAGTGCAAAATATGCTTTGTGGGTAATTGAATAATAACTAAGTGAATTTTGTGTACGATCAGCAAAACAGAAAACAACGTTTCACTCGCACTCACTGCATGTACTCTCAATAGCTAGTTGGCAGCAAACAACTTGCGTTGATGGTGTCTTAGACATGTACGGAAAATGTGACTATATCTTTAATCACTCGTGATTTAACGACTCAAAATATTATCAGCAATGCAGCGTTGGCGTTTATAACAAAGAGGAGCATCCACTTCTCCATTTCAAATGAGACACCCTGTATATAATACCGTGTTTAGATTCGCAAATGTTTTCTTGTCGAGCAATTAATTATTTTCCATTTTGTTTCAAAAAATTGCCAAAATTTAAAGTTTACAACTTCGGTATCGGTAAAAACTTGAAATTTTTGGGTGCCCCATACGAAGAAACAAGACGTTCTGTATGAAGAATTTTGTTCTGCATTATCAGTCACGTAAAATAAGTTAATTTTTCAATTATCCTTCAGGCCATTCGATAATAAGGGGCGCTCTATTTTAAAAAGTCGGCTTTGAAATACTTTCTGATCTACAGTAAAAAAACGTCATTCTACGCCACTCTGTACAATACGGAACAAATTTCTCTTCAAATGAAATTAGGACACATTAGCTTGGCACGAAATATTTGAAAATTTTACGAATTCACATTCCGCAGTGACGTAAACTACAAATAGAGCTATATTTTGATATGACAATTTTGGAAATGCTTAATTACCCAAAAAGTGTTAGGGTATCGGAAAATATTAGACGCAAACATTAATAAAGTAATTTGCAAATTCGAAAAAGGTTCTATTCAGAATCTCATTTGAAATAGCAACAAAAACTTATTATGCCCGCTCGTATTCTCCTAACTCATACTCCGTACCATAGGATGCTCTCGACTTTATAGGCAGCAAATTTTCTGTAGCTTTTGCTGTGTTTTCTCTTATATTTTGCGGAATTTCTTCCATTTTTTGCGGTGAATACTTCGGATAAAAATCACAAATCAATAAATTATTTCATACAGGTACAGGTATACCTTTTTTTAATCCTAATAACTATAATAATTGATGAAAAACCATTACGTGAAACATAAAGCATTGTATGCACCACAGGCGTTTCGGGACAATAATGCCCATCAGGCCGAAACCTATCCCTCGGGCCAAAGGCCCTCGCACTTCTTCGACCTTCAGGGCATTATACAATCCGTAACACCCTTGGTACATAATAGCTATTAATTTGATAGACGGCGAGTGATTATGGAATTTGGCAAATTTATTGAATAATCTATAGGTTTTCCTTGTACGTCTAAGATGCCATCAACCGTTCTAACACTTGGTTGGGATAGAAATATACGGCCCTTACTAAAATTCTACTTAGCATTTTTCCTTAAATAAGCACTTCACACTACAAAAATGATTCTGAATTTTTTTTGAATCGACTGCTTCAATTGCAGACTGGAATGAACTGCTTCTTCAAGCAAAAATGTGAAAGGCGTGGTAGAAGTTTTAAAATTCAATTTATGTAAACTAAATAAATCTGACTATATTCCTTCTGGCTTGGATGTTCTTGACGTCTTTACAGATAAAGGTTTCATAATCAGCAAGTTTAATATCGAGTGTAGACCTACACAAAAAAGTGAAACATCCTGCATATTTCCTGAATTTTAGTAATTTCAGGCTGATGTAAGTTTATCAACGTCCTCACATGCAAGTGTTTAAAAAATTAATAATTGTGACTGTATACATATTGAACGACTTTCTTATAACCGATTAATTAGTTGCTGAATATTTTGGCATAAATTTGATAACTTGAATGTGATTATAAAAAAATCAAGGTTTCTGTTTTACGTTCAATGTTAGAGCTGATCGTACACTATCATTGACATTAGAACAATATGTTGTTTTTAGCTCAATGACAAATCTAGTCCTAGTTGTAAAAATGTAGTTACGCCATTATGTAAATAAGTCTTTAAGATTGTGCCTCAAACTAGTATGTTGACAGTGATTTGCAAATGTTCACCATATTTTTAGTGTATTATGGACTTGATATTATAATTTTGCGATGGTTCTTATAGGAAAACAGATCCAACAATCGAACACACAGTTTCATAATCAAGGCAATTGATTGAAGAATATGATTAAATCATTGGTTAGAAGTTTAGTAATAAACTATGTTTATATGATAATGAATGTATACCTATGTAAGATTACCTATAACCAAAATTGAATGCAGGTAGGGTTTGATGACCAAGAGGAGGCAATTTTTAACTTTCAGGTGTTCCCAATTTTTGTTTCATTGAAATATCACAATATATCTCCTCCTCAGCCAACTTGAGTATTTAGAGATCTTAGTGACATAAAAAAATATATTTTATTTAATCATAATTGACATCTCATATCTTCTTTTTCAAATATATCATCCACTAGATTTTAAAATAACTTTTACAGCGCCTGCCGTCTATTTGTAATTAAATGTAACTAAACTACATATGTAACATGATTGGCTAACTGCAATAAGCATTTTCTGAATGGAGATAGTTGAGAATGATGGGGTGTGTAAGTTTATTTATATTCATTCGTTTTTATTTATTCAGTGCTATGTAAAATCTAATCCCACTTTTTCCTGCGGAATTCTTTTGCGTTTCTAGCAGGGAGATATTTCTAATTACTTATATCTAGTTTCGCATTTGGAAAAGTTAGTGATGGTATTCTTGTAAATATAATTATACGTTTTGTAGAAACATATTTTACATCCGGACAATACCATATGTGCAAAAAAACGACTTTGAATTTGCCATTGTTAATTAATGATGAATTCTTAATAAATTACTCTTAAATCTGCAAAAGAATTTTATTGCCTAGTCAAAATAGAGGTAAAAGGGATATAAATCCATTTTACAGAACTGAGGTTTATTCGTCGGTTGGTCCTTGAAGGGTTTTTTATTCAATGGAAGGTTGGTGTTGGATTTTGATATCTCGATTAAAGATTAAACGCCCAACAAATGCACTAACGAATAACAATAAATCGATAAGAAATGAATACATAAAAAAAATTAAACCGTCAATAAATATTTTCCAATCTTATATGCCTATCCTTACGTTCTTATAAAAGATATTCTGCAACAATTGAAATATGCTTTCATTTCTCATTACGTGTCCCAAATATGGGAGCTTTCGTTCCTTCACAGTATTAACCACTTCCCTTTCCTTGCCCATTCTGTTGGGAACCTCGATATTTTTATGTGGGTTGTCCACGGTAATTTTCATATTCTACGTTACAACCACTAACTCGAATGCTTCCAATTCTTCGTTGAGGCTTCAGTAAACGCCCATGTTCTACCCCGTAGAACGGGACAGAGAACACGTAAAAACGCAGGAGTGTTATCTTGGTGTGCAATGTATGTGATGGCTGTGAACAGATATATCATCTTGTTGAATGCAGTCCTGACTCTTTTAATTGCCCTTCGCATTTCCTGCGAATGATCCCATTGCTCGTTCAACAGAGTTCCGAGATAAGTATACTGCTCACTCGTTCCATCGGTTTTTGGTTGATTATAAGCTGACAGTTATTAATTGTTGTCTTTGCTTATAATCATTAGTTTTGTCTTTTAATATTATTGTCCAGGCCATATAGTTGAATGCACTCTGCTATTATATTCATGAGATTTTGCAACCCCTCTATGCTGTCGGCAAAAACGACAGTATCGTCTGCATAACGAATATTGTTCACTCTTTCTCCCATTTAGGGATATTCCTGGGTCTGGTCTGTTCTAAGGCTTACTCTTAATATGAATTCTGAGTAACATATGGAACAATAATGGGGAGAGAATGCAGCCCCTGCCTTACACCCTTCAGTATCTTCATTTTCTCTGTGGTCTCATTTTCGAGTATGACAAAAGCTGATTGATTCCAGTACAGGTTGACTATTATGTTGATGTCCCTCCATCCAAGCCTACATTTTTCAGAACTTTCTACCATTTTTCGATGTTTTACTCTATCAAATCACTTCTGGTAGTCACAAAAACATGCACACACGCTACAGTCATGTCTCTGCATCGCTGAAATAAAACTTGGATGCTATATACGGATCCTCTCGTGTTCCCACTGCATCTCTGAAACCAAACTTTGTAGTGCTATTGGCTCTTTACAGATCCTGTAGATTCTTTCTGTATATGATTTTTAGGAACAGTTTCAGTAGATGGCTCATCAGACTTAATGTTCTAAAAGTCTTCACACTTTTTTAGCTCCTGATTTTTTAGGCAAGTGATGAACTCCTATGTGAACCATTCGTGCGGAGTCCTATCAGAACCGTATATATTATAAAATATATTCGTAAATCCACCTCATGCTGTCTTCAACAAAAAGTTTCAAGAACTCTATATTTATATTGTCGGGTGCCCGGGGATTTTCTTTCCTTCATCGATTTTATTGCTGCTCTGACCTCGTCAATGACGATATCTAGACCTGATCATCATCTACTTTGGGGGGTTCGGGTCTTGTGTCATAAAAGAGTGGTCTAGTATGTTTTCCATCAGTCTTCCAAGTCAGCAACATTAGTTATAGGTTTTCTCTCGCTGTTGGTTAGGGTGGTCACCTGCTTAAGTTTAGACGTCCAGTTAACTCTTAACTTTCGGTGTACGTTGAAAGTATCGTGCCTTGCCTGCAGTGTTTCTATTTCAGTATACTTTTCTTTAATGTCTCTTTCCTTGGCTTGAAGAATCTTCATTTTAATGATTTTGTTATGTTGTTGTAGGCGCCATCATCGTTTCTTCTCTTTCTTCGTTGTTCCCTTAACAATGCAGAATTTCGTCGGATATCCAGGGTTTCTTTTTTTAATTTATCAGGTTATAACCAGTCCGTCTTTGATGTTCTTAATTGTCGTGTGCTGATTTACTCAATTGTGTCTTCATGGCCAAAAATGGAAGCTGCTTAAAAACCAAATTCTTCGTGAATTTTGCCTGAATTTCTACTAGAAGTAATGTAATTTATTAAATTGTTTTTACTCTGCAAAACTTTCAATTTGCTTCGTAGACTCGTAAAAAAGTTGCATTTTTTTAGAAAGCTCTATAAGTGATTAATGGATTCTCGAGTTTGGGCACGTCTCAAAAATGAGTGTCGTGAATTCGCCGGAAATTTCCACAATAAGTATCTGAATGCATTCTTTTTGCTATGCAACATTTTAAGTTGGCCTCTTGGATTGGTTGAGGAGATATTTGTTTTATAAGTGAATTTAGCAGAATCACAAAAAATCGGTGTATTTGTAAATCTGTTTAAATTTTCTATAAAAAGTAGTTCAATGGATTGTTGGATGAACTGGATGTGAAAATGTGCTTGAAATAAGTACATTATAGGACAAGAACATGCTGTCAAGTAAATTTGTAGTTCAATTCAATTCGCACTTTCTACATCATAACCAAAATTCTTCTGCTCACTTTGCTCACTTTTTTTTCAATATTTTTTTATAAAGTTCAATTTGCAAAATATGCTCATTTCGAAATCCTAATTAACGCGTCGTTAATGGAATTAATGAATGTTCCTTTCGTCGTGAATGCACTGTAAGCTCAATATTTCTATATAACTATTTAATAATGCTATGTTGCATATAGATACGATAGAGATTTTTCAAATCTTCTTCTTCTTCTCAATTTAAGAAGCTGTAGTTCATAATATTTGAAATACAAGCAACGGTTTCTTACAGGCACTAAGTAACTTTCCATGTAGAATTTCAAGCGTAAAACAATTGACGGGAATTTCAGGACCCCCTGTATAGCATAGAGGTAGCTGAATCGCTAAGGAAATGTATTATGAATGTATTTTATAGCATCCCTGTATTTTATCAAATAATGTCAATTTTAATGACAATTATGTCTGGAGTTTTTATTTATATTATACTTTATATTTCTATACAGGGTGTTACATTACTGTGAAATCATTTGATTGCCTCTAAACGGTTAGATTTAAAGCTCGTTCACACGGTGTCATCTAATGCCGCGACAAGAGCCAGTGTCACGGTGTCGTATATCAAACCATTTGATATGTGATACTAACGTCGCGACACTGTGACCTTGAAGTGTTACCAAACAATGATATTGTTGTGGACGACATTAGATGTCACGACATTAATGTCATCGTGTGAACGAGCTTTTAGAGTTATTTTCGAATATACAGGGTGCCTCATAAAAGCACTCCCAACACCAACTTGTTTGAAATGACACACCCAACTTTCTCAAGTCTGCGTTAAAATTGCAATAACTTGTTACCCCAGTTGACCGTTTACTCGTATCGTTGATTAGTAATGATTTTTAAAGACTTTTCTCTGTAACAAGAAAGAGATAGCAACCTGCTTTTTTCTTCGGCTTACAAGAGAAGAAATGCGCTTTCTTTTTTTTACTTCAAGTTTCATTGGCTGTTCACATGCACTTTTTACAAATTATCCGTTCAAATTGACTAAATCTCCATTTTCTTAAATCGAAACCAATTTTTTCTTGAATCTTATTGCCATTTTATAGAGTGTCTCTTTATGCTAATTTGCCACTAACAAAGTGGAAATTAGAATAAAAAAGTACCTGATTTTAAAGTGTGTTCAACATTTCCGCCTTGAACATGAACATGTTTCAATTCGTCACATGTCTGTGTTCACTAAGTTTTCGGTAGAGAATTTCATTTTTGTGACAACCATTTTAACCATCCATGACTGGACCATAACAATTTGGACCATCCATTCTGGAAAAGCCAATAGATTGATTGAATTGAGGACAATTTGATTAAATTAAACTCTATCTCGGAAATTATCTCACATGGGTAGAGGAATTATCGGTATCAAAAGAGGCAGGATTATAAGACGCGAAATAAATTCAAGCAAAAAAGTTCTGGCGGCTTCTGTAAAAAATACAGTTTTAATAAATTTGACAATTTGAACTTTGATAATTTGTGGAGAATGTACCTGAGCAGGTAACAAAACTTTGAAGTCAGAAAAGAATCAGGTTGCTATCTCTTCTCGTCTGCGAGAAATTAATTTTTAAAGCATCAACTGCAACAGATACTTCTCGTAAATAATTCTCGACTAACAAATGATCGCAAATTTAATACACTCAGAAATGACGAGAAAAATTGGGTACTATTTAAAAAAATTTAAGTTGCGGTTGGTGGGGCTTTCATGAGACACCCTGTATATTAGAAAACTACTTTAGCATACGCAGATTGCAAACCTAAGAGAACAGGGTATTTTCATTTTCTGCCTATGTCCAAAGGTTCTGTTATATAATTTTTAAGCAATAACAACATGTATTTTGATTATACTTATATTAAAATACTGTTGCTATACTGCACAAATGAACAGATTTTAATCCGCTAAATAATAAACATACGTACATGTAAGTGTACTCCTTTAACTCCTACAGGGTTGCATTATTTTCATAAACTTTTCAGACTTTTTATTAGCAGAAATCAGTTAATCAATCAATCAGTAAAATCATTAAAACTTAAGTTTTTTAGAATTTTACACGGTTTCTCAGAAACGAAAGCTGAGTTTTTTTCACATAAATAAACTATTTTTGATACGCGATTTTTTTTTCATTTTTCAAATCGTTCCATGCCTGCCGGCTCTAGACTTGTCCAGACCTGTCTGCTTCGATCGGATGGTTGAACATATAAACACGTTTTTTCGATAATAATAAAATAATAATAATTTATAGCACTCGTTTAGAAAACATTTAAATTTGCCCTAAAATAATAAAAAATATCGTAAAACTTTAAAAAGGCGGTTTTAATTTATGATTTTGAGCTAATAATAATATTTCAAATATCTCAAATTCCATTATTTCCCAAGGTATTGATTAAATATTAAAATAAATTATTTCCGCATATTTCGGAACATATTCTGTGTCTACACCTGCCTTTGAAAGATCACAAAAATCCTAATATGTGTCAAAATAATTATTTCTGCTGTCCTTACGCATTATCGGAGCCACCGGGTATTTTCTTAATACATAATAGACACAGTTCAATTGTACAATAAAATTCTTGCTCCAAAAAATGATCGAATTCGGAAAAGGTACATTTAACAATCATGGGATTATGCCGTTTGCATAAATTTTCGAATTAAAAAGTTGCCACTCACCCAAGAAGAGGCTCCATGCTCAGATTAATGTCCATGTCCAAATACCGCTAATTCCAACGCATGTTCTGACTTTCGAAAGTTTATAACAGTTCTTTTCATCAAACACATAATCAATAAAAAGAAATATTTAACGGCCGCTACACTAAACTTGTACATTTGATTTGCGTCGCCGAAAACCGGTTTATCTAGGTATATTGAAAAATCGCGTTGTTAACTCTAAAAACACGAAAAAACACTTCCGCGGTTATAAAATTTGCGTTAAAAGCAAGATAATCAGTTTAGCTTTCCAGGAACAAAAAAGTTTTAACCCGAAAGGGAAATTCGTCCAATTATTGTTTAGTTTTTCCTGGCCGACTTCTCACGCTAAATCAATCGGAACAAAGACTGATCAGTCTTTCAGTCAGGAACAAAGACTGATTAGGACTTGTTTTAATGTGCTTTTATTGTTTTTTATTTTTATAAATTTCTGCACTTTCCGATACGGGATGTCAATTTAGAAATATAACTAAGGCTTCTCTAAATTACATTGGTAACAATGGAATCTAAATTGTACAGGGTAGCCCATCTTTACTTTACCTCCCGAGGAAAATAATAGGTATTTCTAATCCTTTAAAAACTTACAATGACACATAGAGTTTTAAGTGTGTTTAAAATATACAGAGGGGCCCAAACAAAATTCAATTTTAAACTTGGGTTTTTCTAACAGAACACTCTATCCTAAATAAATACGGCGGATTTCAGGGCAAAATAATACGATTTAGCGCAAGGTAAGTAACAAGAAAAGCCAACGGAAACAGAAATACAAGGATACTCGAATATATGTTTTCCAATGTTTTCTGAACCAGAAAAGTAAACCTACTTGGTATCTCTGAGATCAACGGTCTTGGAGATATTTGCAATAAAAATATTTGATGCAATAAAAATATTTATGAAAAAAACTGCCTATTTATGCATGGAATAATAGAGTAAAACAATAATTTAATGAACAATAGCAATTTCATGAACACAAAAATTAATTAACTTAATAACAGTAAGAAAAAACTGACCAGCTTTTGACAAAAATTGTTCGAAATAACGCCCGACTGCATAACATACACGCAAGTTTGAGTGCGTTATTTTTTTACTTATGTGGTGTATTCTGTACAAATGAGTGCCTTTTAAAAGTGTCTGTGCATTAAAAAAAATTCTATTGATAAAGGAGCTAAAAATACAGCTAAAATCAGTAATTTTTCAGTTTTGCTCTGTATTTCATATACCAACTAACAAAAGAAAATTAAAAAACGCGATTTTGTTCTCTCAAAAATCCTGCTTGTAACACCCATAACGGTTTCTAGGTATTTTATACATTTTCCGATATAACCCGAGAGAACGATTCTTTTTTGCGTGCAACATTCATTTGTGCATTTTTTAATTATTTCCATTGATAAAGAAGTTAAAAATACCGCTTAAATAATTTATTTTTCAGTTTTTCTCTGTATCTCATTAACCAACTAACAAAATAAAATTAAAAAACGCCTTTTTTTCGTCTCAAAAATCGAGTTCGTAACACCCATAACGGTTTCTAGGTATTTTCTACATTTTCCGGAATAACCCGTGAAAACGATTCTTTTTTGCGTGCAACATTCATTTGTGCATTTTTTAATTATTTAAATTGATATTCTTTATCAAAAATACCTACTAAAATACCACTAAAATCAGTAATTTTTCAGTGTTGCTCTGATATATCATAAACCAACTAACAAAGGAATATTAAAAACGCTATTTTTTTCTTCTCAAAAATTGAGCTCATAACGGTTTCATGATATTTGCTACGGTTTTCCAAATAACCCATGAAAACGATCATTTTTGCATGCAATATCCATTTTTTAGCTCCATCGCTAAAGGAGTTAAAAATACCGCTAATATCAGTCATTTTTCAGTTTTGCTCTGATTCTCTTAAACCAACTAAAAAAGGAAAATTAAAAAAACGAGCTCATAACAGTTTTACCTTGTACATTTCAAAATTAGTTTGAACAATTACTTCATTACGGTAGTAGTAAACATCTTTATTTCTAAAAAAAGGCTGTCGACCTATCGGTATTTCTGCCCTTGTTTAATACATGTAGTCTTAGTCTAAATAAAAAAACAAATATGAAAATTCTCTTATTCTAGGTTAATAATCTTATTAAATTAACTTTCCAATTCTAATGACAAGAAAAAAAATTATTGTCCAGTAGTCAGTTGCGTTTGTAGGTGTTCGAGTAGCGTTGATGTAGGGAAACGGAAGCGGAATTGTCTGGTTGGTCTTGTGAAGACAAAGGGGATTCAGTATGGTCCAGTGGTAGGGGTTGTTTGTCCATTTTGTCTGTAGATGTATGAGTCTTTCCGAAATCTTTGTCATGTTTGTGCGTTCGTATAGTAGTTGGGTGGAGGGGTTGTGTAGTAGGTTTTGGGGGTGTCTTATTCGTGTTATTAGTCTTAGTGCAATTTGTTCTGTTGTTGTACATTAACGTTTTGTCCTTTCTGTTCCGTTGGTCATGAGTATATGTCATAGTCTAGCAAGGGTCTACAAATAGCTTTATTATTTTGGTGGCGGTGTTTGTGCTAATTCCTCTGTATTTGTAGGTTAGTGATCGGAAGTGTTTTGTTCTCTTTATTGTTTCTGCCCTGATGTTTCGTAGTGTGTTTATTGAATTTAAGTTTGTAGGTCAATTGTGATTCCAAGGTATTTTACGTCGTTTTTTGGTTGGTTTTTGGAAATGCTACTAAAATTTCAACCTTCCAAATTAAAACGAAAAAACAAATAAAATAAATTAAGTATGTTCGTTTTTGACTGATTTTTTTAAAGCTACATAGCTTCTTTAGGAAGCAGAACTCTGAAAAAACATAAATTTTGCCAATGCGCTTATATGGATTACAACAGCTTGGAAAAAGGTATCTCCTATTACAATTAAGAACTGTTTTTCCAAGGCCGTATTCAGCGATGTTATGGAATATCCTCCTGTTGCGGAGTTGACCTGATCCGGCCCGTAGGACAAATGTTCCGGCTCGAATGGACCAAATGTTCCGGAGTTGCTAATTCGAAATTTTCGGATTGCAAGACCAGAATAAATGGGAGAATTTGTGCTCTTCGAAGAACCAATGTGTTTGAGATGCGAGTGTTTGGTGGGTAAAGTTGGGAGCAGCTGCAGGAATAATAAACGAGCTAGCTATTTGGTATGTGCCTAACCAGCACTGGTAAAAAACATTTATTTTTACCAATTTGAGCGATTGGACTGGGCAGTAAGTACCATTGGACTTTGACTGTAGCGACTCGTTTTCGCGACTGGTTTTGATTAACTGCCGTTCGCGCTGGGCTGGGCGAGACTTCTTTCCACCGAGTATGGAGGAATATCACTTCAATCTACCGAGTGTAGTTGAATACTTCTGCTCCCGACGAGATTGAGTTAAAAACTGAAAACCTAGTCACTCTTGTCGACTAAGGTAGGGTCAAATCAGAGGTGCAGGGTGAGGGAAAGAGGTTTCCCAAGAATTGTTTTCCTGCCGTGTTGAGTGGTCGCACCATTGGACTTTGGACTGATTCTAAAAGGTAGGGAAAGTAGACCTCGCGACGAACGAAATAGTTTGTTTCCTCACAGCTTTCATTTGTCACCCTTTTGACGCCATAATGCCTTTTAGAGTAGACATTACTTTGCCTTTCAAGACAATGGTCATCGGTCAGTTCTGCAAAGTGAACCAACCCAACGGAAACAATGACCAATTATCTGAAGCTGCTAAGCTGGAGGAACAAATTCTCAATTGCTATCCCCGAAAAAGGTACATTTGTGATCCGCCCGAAGATCGCAGACAGGGGCGCAACGTTTCCGGAATTCAATATTGAGAAAGTCACAAGCCCAGTAAAACAAACATTTCCCTTTTCTTCCGCCCACAAGGTAAAAGTCAAAAGTTCGCTAAATAATCCGGATTCTTCAGGTCAGGTGATCGAGGTGGCCCAGCCATTGCTCCACCTTCTCCAATTGATCGATTTTATGTAAAATTGGGAAGAAATGAGGCGGCGCCCTTTCATGGGCTTGTTTCAATTCTTTTCAATTCTAAATAAAATTAAGCTTTTAGCCGTGGAGGCAGCACTGTTGCAGACTTTCTTGCAACAAACGAAGCTTCAACACCCTGAATTCCCTTCGAATAGGCTCCCCATAAAAATTGTCTGGGTCGTTCATCATTCCTCACCTCCCCCCACCCGATGTTTTTTAAGATTTTAATGTGAAGAATTTGTGTATGCCTTTGCAGGCGGACAGGGAAGAAATTCTCTAGGTAGTACGCTTCAGAGATTAGTAGATCCACTAATCTCTGTACGCATTCGATAATCGAGCCAGAAACATCGACCCCACCGGCACTTGTGTACACCCTCTCAACCTGTTTGGTTTTTGGTTTACCCGGCGTCTAATTTGACACGGGCCCCTATAGTCGATAGTGGCTTCATTGTGCAATAGAGGGCGCAGTACCTTTAGTTATTGGAACCACAACCCCTTACAAAACCCCCAACTCTGAACTCCTGAAGATATTTTATATATTTTCCTGGAAATTGGTGTAGCACCAAACAACTCTCGAGGCTCGACAGGTCTAGTTCGTCACGACCGACTTAAGGCAAGTCGTTCAAAATAAAATTCTCTGGGGGCTGACGGACATAAGATTGCTTGACGCCAAAACTGTAAGTTTTTAAACTTACTCCCCCCTTTGGACGCCAACTTTTTCCCGTCAAGGACTGACGGCAGTGCTATATACACTGCCCCGCTGTTTGAGTAATATAATGTAATATCAGCATTTAGTTTGAGACATTCGTACACTGTTTTTTGAACATTTTTTGCGTTATTAGTTAGTTTGGTATTGATCCGTCATCATTTTTCACACTCATTTAATTTTAAGGTAAATTATTTTGATTTAATTAGATTTAGGAAAAACTGTAAAAGTTGTTCCACATATTAATTATTTTGTTAATATATATTCTCAAAGGTCATCATTGTGTTTTTGTCGTTGCAGCCTTATTAAAGCTCAGAACGGAGGAAAATAGAAACCACCCTTGGAAAAATGGTCTCTTTATCGTCTTTTTGTTACATCACAAGGATAACTTGTGAAGTCCCTATTTTATTCCATTGATAAGTGTCCAACATCATGTGAATCATTGAAGCACAAATCGGAACATGCAAAAAATCGTGTAGGGATTTTATTGACTCAAAAAAACTCCTCCCTTTTTTTCCGCCCACAAGGTAAGTCAAAAGTTCGCAAATAATCCGGATTCTTCAGGTCAGGTGATCGTGGTGGCCTAGCCATCGCTCCACCCTCTCCTATTGATCGAATAAGGGGGCCTCAGCCCCCAGATCCAGATCAAAATCCTGGATTTGCCACTGACGCGTTACATTTAACAAATAAAAGCAAATGTCAAAATAAATTCAGTTGTTTCATTCAACAATTCTAGTTGTTATGGTGAATCAAAGCCTACTTTGTTGTCTTAAAGATAATTGGGTTTATTTAGAATATCACGCACGTGCAATTATAATATCGGGATTGGCATGTAAGTATATTTCAAAAAGTTGCTCTACTTTAGTTCTATAGTGTATAAACCGATTTTGGATCGACAGGGAACGCAGGGGAAGAACAATTTTTCTTATTTTAAGTGTAATTTCTTAAATTTTCAATATCTTCTGAATAGAATAACGTGAGGGTTGAGGACGCTGGGAAGTTAGAATAGAATTGCACAAGAATTCCTGGCGCTTTGCTAGTTTAAGTTCAAGACCGCCCACCGAATGCTTTTCCAACCATCCAATTATTTGCTGAGTTTTATCAATTAAGCACAATTAATAATTGTTTAATTTCAAATGAAATCGAGCATGCGATTTTTCGCGCATGTCGATTTTTGACACGTTTCATATAGTCGAAGTATGGGCGCAGAAATGGCAGTTTGTGCGGGTACGCGGTTTTGTTAGCTCGATTTCAACAAGCAAATTAAAGAAAAAATCAGCGAAAACATGATTGAAGGCTATTCGCCGGTTATGCAGGCCTTTTTAGGCACATTATTCACCTGGGGATTAACTGCATGTGGTGCTTCCCTAGTTGTTATCATCCGAGGCTCTCAGGTTAGTAAACATAACCTCAATTCACGATGTAAACAAACCCTTCAACTAGAGTGTTTTAAATTATTTAATATTTTTTTGCTTCAAATTTGCTGATTTTGAGCCCCAAGTGATACTAGGTGTTCCGAGTACTATTTATATCATTCAGCAAAATAAGTTTTTAAGGATCCATAAGCTGAATAACTATGTACTGCCTGAAATTTATGTTTTATTTATCTAATATCCCTGTTATCCCCAAAGTGTGCCGAAATTGTTCATCAGAAATTATAGAATATGTAGAATACTTGTAAATAAGTCAAGTACTTCATATAGTTTTTTTTCCAATCTGGCCTCCTTGCGGAATTATGGGCTTTCAAAGTGAAGTCAAGTTGAAAAATAAATTTATTTATATTTATTTTGCCGTTTCTGAAATTTTTGTCATAAAAGCGGTCCATGATTACTCGTCCTTTTGAATTGGACATTTTTCCCGGAAAATTTTGTTAAAAATTGTAGGTAATTTTTTTGAAAAATTTTTGGAAACAATAGTCAAAAATAACTTTTCTAATAAGTACAAATCTAACGGTGTATCCAAATTTGGAAATACGATAATGCAGTTAGATAGGTCCATTTTACTGCTATATCCCTTACGATTTTTGAAAAAAAAACTCTTTATAATGATAAAACTATTAATATTAGAAATCCTAGTAGTAGCCGAGATGGCCCTATTTTCTGGCCACCTTGGCCTCCCGATCTTAACTCTTTGGATTTTTTCTTGGGGATGTCCTGGATAGGAAGGAACAGGAAAATGCTGGTTTACTATACTCATGTTAACATTAAATAATAGCAACTAAACAGGATTTTACCTTATTCTGATATACAAATATACTGCGCCGCAAATTTAACGCCTACCTTAAATATTCCCTAACTTTTGACTGAATATTTCCTAAATTAGTAATTAGTATCCTGGTCAAAATTTATGTTATAAGATAAGCAAAAAGTTAAATATTAAAACCTCATGTCTTTTGAGTAATTTGGACCTTTAATCGTCTGTTTATTCTGAGCCATTCGACAGATATTAATTTTTTCACTACCCGTCACATTTTTCGCACGAAATTTATTTAAATTTCTTAAATCCGAAGAAGGCTTTGTAAAACAACATTTTATTACAAGCTTAGGGCTATTATAAATTTCATTAACAGAGCACAAAGAGTGACATACTAAACAGCTCAATTTGTAAAATGGTGTTCGCACAGCGTTTTTACATGAAATTTTGCTTGAAAAAGAATTAAGTAAATTTCGCCTGGAAAATGTGACCGGTCATAAAAAATAGAAACCTCTCTCGAATGGCCCAGGGTAAACAGGCGATTAGAGATACAAATTGCTCAGAAGACATGAGGCTACAACATCGTATACTTTTTTCTTTCTGGTGTACCCCATATTGCCGGCAGAAATATTTAAACTTTCACCAAGAAAACATGACACCATTTAAACATTTTGAACAAAATGTTTATTGCATTTCTTTTGCATATTTTTTTAACGTCAATTTTGTGGAACAGTTTGCTTAAGATGCGATAGAAAAATCGTTCAACTCGGATTACCGATTGCGAAAATAGTCAGTCAAAAGCTAGGGAATATTTAAGCTATGCGTTAAATTTACGGCGCAGTGTAATGAGCTACTTTCGTTACAACAAATTCACAAATGCAAAATAAACGGTTTAACAATTAAGTAAAAATTTAATTTTTCTACTTCGAAGGCCCATAATCCCATTAGAAAGCCAGATCGGGAAAAATCGTTGTTGACCAGCAATTTTGGAGCACCCTGTATATTTCATATTACCTCATTATGTATAGTCACTGACTGCATATGTAGGTAATAATTTAGGAAGTAAACATAATCGCAAAAATTTTAAAATATGCCTATTTTGGCCTAGTTTCCGCGGAACGTTGCTCAATTCAAAACACATTCATTGCAAAAGTATTCCAATTATTTACCTATATTTCTACGGGGCGTCTCCTAAGAACGTCTCCTAAAACACTACAGCGACATTCTTCGGTTTAAAAGAAAGCGAACTGATCAAAATTTATTAAGTGAAAATGTCTGACTCCTTTCCAACTTCTTCCAAAAATATGTTTCTTCCAACATCGCGAGAAAGTTGCAATAAATTGTAATGAAATTTGTTGCTACGTTACACGTATATTTTGTTGCGAAAAACACTAAATTTCACTAGTATTCTGTCCCTAGAATGGCGACCCGGAAATTTTATTAAGAGAAATAAATCTGTTTGTGTAGACTAGATATATTTATTAAAATATATTATATTCTTTTTCCCCTGAACAGGGGCTCCCTCAAGGATCCCCGCTCTCACCGTTTCTCTACAATATATACTGCCATGACATATACAATTACAACTTACCAGGCAAAAATCAAATCGACAGATCGGCATACATATTACAATACGCAGACGACACGGCACTTATTGTACATGACCAAACTACTGAGAGAGCAGCTCAAAGACTCCAAACACTAACAAACAACACAATGACATGGTTTTATAAATGGAGACTAACACCAAACGCGTCAAAAAAACAACTTCTGCTCACAAACCACAGACTCAACGCTGACTCCCCTACAATAACTGCAGACGGCCAAACGACACAACCAAAAAACGACGTAAAATACCTTGAAATCACAATTGACCTCAAACTTAAATTCACTAAACACATACGAAACACCAGGGCAGAAACAATAAAGAGAAAAAAACACTTCCGATCACTAACCTAAAAAGACAGAGGAATCAGCACAAACACCGCCACCAAAATATATAAAGCTATTTGTAGACCCTTGCTAGACTTTGGACATATACTCATGACCAACGGAACAGAAAGGACAAAACGTTATCCACAAACAACAGAACAAATTGCACTAAGACTAAGAACACGAATAAGACACCCCCAAAACCCACTACACAACCCCCCCACCCAACTACTATACGAACGCACAAACATGACAAAGATTTCGGAAAGACTCATACAGCTACAGACAAAATGGACAAACAACCCCTACAACTGTACCATACTGAATCCCCTTTGCCTTACAAGACCAACCAGACAATCCCGCTTCCGTTTCCCTACATTAACGCTACTCGAACACTTACAAACGCAACTGACTAGTGGACAATAAAATAATTTCTTCTTGCCACTGAAATTTTATTTAATAATATCGTTAACCTAGAATAAGAGAATTTTCATATTTGTTTTTTATTTAGATTAAGACTACATGTATTAAACAAGGGCAGAAAGACCGATAGGTCGATAGCCTTTTTTAGAAATAAAGATGTTTAGTACTACTATATTATATTATTTTAGGAAAATAAAATATATTTTTTCAAATCCGGTAATCAGATTTGTTTATACTTAACTGCGATTGATTACTTTTTGTTGGATTAGCATATTAACTTAGCACCTTAATGGTTTCTTTCTCCCTGATAATAATTTCACAGTTCTCCTTCATAATATGAATAACTTTTGTTGATATTGGAATATTACAGTATATGAAACTGCGCTCATTTTTCTATCCTTCGTTCTTTCTCCTGATTCCCTGAAGTCAAATAATCTCAATCTATTTCCACATTAAATCTTTATAATTTTTCACCTCTTCATAACTATGTATGAGCGTATAAAGATTTTTGTATTACGGAAGTATTTGGAATATAAGATACGAAATAAAAAAACAAATTTGAAACTGTTCTGAACAATAGCAATAATGAGACTCGAATTTGCGCCCTTAAAATAATTTGCACACTATTTTGATATGAGAATCATGCACATACAAAAAATTACTTTATATTTTTAATATCTTTAGTCTCAATTTTTGTCACTTTCGTTTCTAACAATCGTTTAAATATTAGTGCGATGCGAAACCAATGCTCAAATTTGAGCAATTCCTGAAAGCGAAAATAATAAATGAAACCATATATTTCTATATAATGAGTTAAAACCAATAAATTGCTAATTAATAGTTCCACATGAAAGTTTATTAGCATTGTTGACGTAACCTTTATTCTTGATCATACCTTTCAGGACTTCCTCATTTCCCAACCTTTTCACATGCATATTATTTAGTCCAGCATTGTTTTACCTGTTATGATTATGCTGATAAAAAGCTCAATCATCATTGCTTACAGGTTGTATTTAAATTTAGTTGAATAACAAACAATTTTTTATGTTAATTACAGTTTTTAATGTTATTAAATCGATTTGTATTGATTCATGGTGTGAACTTTAGAAATCCGCTATTTAAGTATATCATATTATTACTTTTATTCGAGATATTTATCCATTCATTCTTTAATTTTTTTTTGCTTTTTATCCATTTTTGAAAAAAAAATCAATGTTTGCATTATTGTTTTAATGCAGAAGACCAATAGAACTCAAAATATAAATTCACACTATGTATAATTTCACACTATAATAATATTCACACTCCAATGTATTCCTGGGTTTTCAGTCAATTTTATTGTCACTAATTATGGTGTTATGTGATGAGCCCTGCGTTTCGTCCCGGGTCTACCTATTGGACTCGTCAGTAAGGCTTAGGTAGACCCTGCCTTATACGCCAGACATCGGTTCTACGTGTTCGGACGTAAATGAACCGAGCCGGTATAGATCTTCTGCGGTGAGATATTGGCAACCCGTGTTGCCGATTAGCATTAGATTGAAATCCACTCGTTCCATTCTGCTTTTTTTTCTCCCAAGCATCTATATCTTTTTTGTATATTTCTTTTTCCTGACTGTACTTTAATTCATTCCAATGTATTCCAGGAAAAAGAAATATACAAAAAAGATATAGATGCTTGGGAGAAAAAAAGCAGAATGGAACGAGTGGATTTCAATCTAATGCTAATCGGCAACACGGGTTGCCAATATCTCACCGCAGAAGATCTATACCGGCTCGGTTCATTTACGTCCGAACACGTAGAACCGATGTCTGGCGTATAAGGCAGGGTCTACCTAAGCCTTACTGACGAGTCCAATAGGTAGACCCGGGACGAAACGCAGGGCTCATCACATAACACCATAATTAGTGACAATAAAATTGACTGAAAACCCAGGAATACATTGGAATGAATTAAAGTACAGTCAGGAAAAAGAAATATACAAAAAAAATATTCACACTATAATAATATTCACACTATAATAATAAGAAAACGCACATTTCTTTTAACATACATTTTGAATTAAAATTTTTGTTATGAAACTAAGTTACTTACTACTAAAGAGAGGTATATGTAGTTTAAACATCTCGTCATAATATTCGTTCTAATGTAGAAACGACAACGACTGATTTAATTAGTGTAATATAGATAGGGGCTTGTCAGTAGTAACCTTTTCAGAACGAGTTATTAGAATAGTAATAGAAATCATCAGCTTAAAATACTATATTGTCATTAAGATTTAATTAAATTTGTTTCTAATATGCGCATTTATTAACCAACGAAAATCAGCTTTTATAAAGCTTTATACATATGGAACAAATGTCGACTTAATTGCATGAACATTGTTTATAAATCATCATTAATGTTCCTAAGTACCCGATGCAATTTTCAGTTGAAGAATGTCGTTCGATAAGAGAGTCGTGTTTTGTAATGGCGCAATTTTCACTGGAATTGCATATCGTCTTTTTAAATAATATATATTTTAGCTTTGAATGGATTACATCGTTTTTATAGCGACTGATAAATGTAAATTAGTATGAATTAAAATACTTTTTGCATTCATGTTAATATCGGTGTAAAATGATACATAATTAACTATCTTCCTCGTATTTTGGTATTCTATGGAAAGCTATTCTGGCCTTATTATAGTAAAATTGAAGATAATTTAAAACTCAAATAATAATAATGCCTAATTGCAAAGACAATCCACACATCAAATCCACATTGTATGTAAATCTGGCTCATTGGTTTCCACTAACAATGATATTAATAATTATTTCATTGAAACTTATATGAATTTTGGATTTAGGCCTTGGTCTATAAAATTACTTTTTGAAAGTTACTGTTTACTATTTGCCCGATTGCCAATTGGTAAATAAGTATATTATTTTAATACAATAAATACCTTGAGCTAAAAAAGGTAATTTCTGAACATTTTGTCAGTGGGTCAATTAGTTTTCTAGGTCATCGAAGCCAAATGTCCCATTTTCTCTACAGGCTATTCCTTGAAGATACTTGGTAATTAATCTTGCAATATCTGGTAATTAATTTTATATGAATCCTTTGGCAAGGCTGGGGTAAACATCTTTTATACCATCGGTTAAGCCCAGTTTTCAGCGTCAGTAGATTAGCCCAAACAGGTTTACGATAAATTGGAAGAAATCATACATATGAATATAACTGGTCTACTTGCAACTCAGCAGCTTACATTATTTCATTTACACCGAGCCTTAATTATTATCCTAGTTGCGATGAACATGTACACACACTTACATTAAATGATTTCCTTAAAAATGTCTCAATTTTATTATGCACCACGATAATTGCATTCGCATTTGCAAAAAGGAAAAATTATCATAAGTGCATGTTTCTTCCATTTTATGCAAAGAATATCATAAAATACAGTAAAGCAATGCCAAACTTACAAAAAGCTGCATCGCGCCACTTGGAAAGAAAGAAGAAAATGTGTTTACTACAGCAGAAAATCTGTCCAAAGCCATTTTATTTCAAATCAGCGAGCAAAGAGAGATAAAAGACTCCATAAAAGTCGTTCACGCAAAACGTGAAATGGAAACCCGATTCATAAAATCTACCAACCTGCACATGCGAGCAGCATAAATACTATCAAAGAAAAACTATAACCCTGGTTGTCATCAACTTTTACAAAATAAAATGCTGTCCGGATCCAGACCGCTGAAATTCCCTAAAACCCCGATTATTCCTGAAAAAACAGTCAGCGCCATTAAATGGCTTAAATTTAGAAGAAGTGCTGCAAGTCTGGTTGTGATCTTGATCTGGACCACTTACAGCCTGAAGGGCGCTGGACGGCAAAAAAACTTGAATAGTCGGACGGATCCTGGCCACTGAAATTCCCTAGCCCAAATAGTTCGACAACAATAATTTGTTTAGTATGTTAAATTTGGAAAAAACAGCGCGAAATCTAAATAGATAGGCCAGGATCACTTGCAGCATCTAAGGGCGCTGTCCGCTAGACCATTGCAAAGTAATAAACAAGTCCCACTTACCTTTATGCACTTTAGTGTGGATGCTGGGGTATTATGAACTTTCAAAACAGCAAAAATTGAAATTTACATAAAAAAACACTAAGAATTGATATCTTTGCTTCGAAGATAATTAAAGGTATGTTTGCAACAGAACCGAATACAAGAACCGTTTAGTTTAGAACGTAATTGATACAAAATTCCTTACACAAAGTGTGTACTTCACAGCAGAACGACATTTATTTTACATTTGGACTGTAAAACTTCATAAAAAAAACAGACTACCATAGAAACTCTCAAGTTCATGTATAAAATTTCACTTAAAAAACCCAACACAGAATCCAGAAACTCCCTCGTCGTTCTTCGTCGAAAAATATGACGTAATTCAACTGAATATGCAACAATATCGTAAAATACAAGTCAACAATATGGGACTAAAAGTTCTCCATCTACATGGCAACCAGGGGCAAAGTAATGCCAAACTTACCGAGCAGCATTGGGCCACCTGGAAAGAAAGAAGAAAATGTGTTTAGTACAGCAGGAAATCTGTCCAAGGCTATATTATTGAAAATCAGCATTTAAACAACTAAAATCAGTTCAAGCTAAAGGATTCATAGATTAGAAATCATTCTCACCAGCTTTCTGTAAGCGGAATGCACCATCCTCCATTTTCTACCCATTAATTATTAATTAATAATTAATCCTCAAAAAAGTTCACACTACACTTGATCACACAATGAAAATGCATTTCGAATTGAAAACTTTAATCCTGCATTTTGCACGCAGGATAACTACCGCACTTGCTTTAAGGGCCACATGAGATTCACATTGCACAAAGGACTGGTGACCAATTTAGTCAATTGCCTGTAATAAACTGAATATTTGCTCTGCGTTTGGAAGAAAAACTCATGCGATATGGAAGTTTTTCCCGCATTCCAACCACACCGAGCTACAGAACCAACATGATGATATAATCATTTGCTTGATCGCCCTTTGGATGAGTCATTCCTTTGCTTTGCAGTTCGATTCCAGGGGTTTTTTTTTGTTGTTTACAATGTTGTAGAAAGTTCCAGTTTATACAGCAAAATTTTCAACGGCAAATTTCACGTTCAAACTTGTTTCGGTGATCGCCGTAAACAAAACAGCTCTCAGCCAAAGATAAACAAATCCGATGGTGCGGCGCAGTAGACTTTTTTATGCTCAATTAAATGCCAGTTATCGAATCAATCGTTTTATTCGATTTTTATGAAATTTTGAGCCATTTGAGCTTGATATTTTGTGTAAAGACTGGCTAAATGGCAGACTCACATTCAAGCCTAGCCCTAAGTTATGAATGCTTCTTTGTTCACATGAATATGAGCTACGGATAACATAACTTGATTTTGACAATATTTTTCTGATAAGTCTTAGGATCGATTTTCCTGAAAATTTTAACGTTTGAAGCTTGGTATGTTTGGTAAAGGTGGCTTAATTGGCAGATCAAGATTCAATTCGTGTCATGATTTGTGGTTGATTTCTTTTGCTCGCAGCATTAAAACGACATACTTTTGGCCCGCCCTCACTTATGAGTCTCTTATAGATAAATTATATATGGTTGATGTGAATTCGTGTTCTCAAAACCTTTTTCTTGGGTGTTTTGCCTCAAAATTTTTGTGTTTTAAAAAGGCAGAATTTCCTCACGTCTTCTATTACAGATTGATAAAGGGCGCTTTTATTTGACAATAAAGAACGAATTTCTTCTCAAAAGATAATTAAGAGCTCAGAGCGTATCCTACGACACACTTTTTTTATTTAAAGCGGGTTATTATCAAAAGTTCTCAGATGCAAATTTTAAGAAAAGTGATAGTGTTTTTGTATTCGTATCAAATTTAAACAGTAGAATATTCACAGCAAGCTAAAGCTAAAAAAAGCTGATTTGAATGATGTGGTACTGATTTCTGTTAAAATTAGCTTAAAGCTTAAAAAAGGAAGATTCCAAGAATCATTTTAAACCAATCAACATCAATCAGAGAACTAACAAAGAAACTGCAAATTATATGTTAAAAACAAGTAAATACCGCTGTACTTGACTTTTTTTTTAACCCAATTGAACAGTATTATCATTTTTACATTATAATTTAGCAATAAATATATACCTATCTGTGTAAAACTTGTCCATTTGAAATATACCTAGATTTTGTCGAAAAAGTCAAATGTCAAAAAGCTGAAACAATTCAATTCCTATCAGAGGTCGAAGATTTTAAGTATTTTGATACAGGAACTTGAAGAAGAATTGCAAGGAAAGAAAATGTTGACGATCATCGAGCCTCTGCTGAATAGATTCAGAAAAACGTACGTAGTTACCATCTGCTCCAAATAAAAATAGGTAGAGGATTAAATTTAAAAAAATATATATTAGCTTTTACGAAAAAATCAAATAGGTATCAATATTCTTCTATCAAATGAGTATGTTTCCATTTTTTAATATAATATTGTCCTTAATTAACTTTTTAAACACCTGGCGTAGATATACTTTAAAGTAACGTCCAAATACAAAATTGAAACGTTCGTTTTGCCGATATGTAATATTTAGTTCCTGCAGATACCAGAAAAC
This sequence comes from Dendroctonus valens, assembly GCA_024550625.1. Classification (NCBI taxonomy): domain Eukaryota; kingdom Metazoa; phylum Arthropoda; class Insecta; order Coleoptera; family Curculionidae; genus Dendroctonus; species Dendroctonus valens. The sequence continues at coordinate 33,365 of JAJTJO010000319.1, read as the reverse complement.
CACAAACACTGGTAGGAAATCTACAAGCGGAAACTACAAATGCACTTGAAATGGTGTTTTTGAGACTAAAAAATGGCGATTTTGAGGTATATTCTGAAACTTATTGATACCAAACTTTGGTATGATATGGAAACAGTAGGAAAAGCATTAATTGTCCCAAAAATTAATATATTTAAGCCAGCTCTTAATTCTTTGACAAACAGGCTCAAGCTGTAAGAGAAAAAGTCCAATTAGTATCCAACTAATACTATAAAGAATTTGTTCTTTATTGCGAAATAAGAGCACTCTTTATCAATTCAATCAACAGAAGACATTAAATACATAATTAAAATACAAACATTTTGAGGCGAAATTCCCAAGAAAAAGGTTTTCACGCACTAGTTTTTTATGTAAAACTTTGAACTTTTATAGCTTGATGCAAGGCTGCATAAATGGGAGATCCACTTTCAACTCAAGTCGTGATTTGTGAAAGTTTCACTTGGATATAATTTTTTCTATAAGAAAGTATTTATAATTTAAATTGGGACCTTTTTTATATTTATAAAAATTTATAAAAATAAAGAGCGTCTCAAAAATACTGCTCACATTTAATTTCTTTGTTTATTTTATACTTTTCTATAATTTGCTTAACAGCACATCGTTTCGGTTTTTGCCAATATCGCACGGCAAAACATTTCACATGTTCTTGAGATAATTTAAATATAACAGACATTTTCAAGCCGTAAATATATCTCGGACACTAAACTTTTTGTCATAGGCAACTTTACACAAAATTACTCTTTTTTTGTATTAAATCAGGTAAAAGTTTTACTATTTAAGTTTTTCTTTTGACAAAAAAAATTGGCGGTTTTCTTAATTCCAATCCTAAATTTATGTTTAACACTTTTATTAATATAAGTCAAACGGTTATTAAAAGTACAAAAAAGTGTTCCTCAATAGGAACTCGGTACCAATATAAATAATAACTGACGTTTTAATAGTTATTTTAGTGCCGCAAATAAAATTTTTGCCCTAAGAGTTAAAATGTCTGAAAAACGGTTAGGCTTAGGCATATTATACTTGAAATATTTTCTGTAGAATTCAAAAATTTAATACTATACCTGGTGTTTCACCTGAAACTATTAGCTTGCCGGCCAATGGTTTGATTGCTCTAGTGTGCCATCTATAGATTGAAGCAGTTCGCGGTGGGCCACACTGTATATCTACTTTAAATTTCAAAAATGTTTGGATATGTGAATTCGATGACGAGATGTTAGTAATCTCTCGATTGTAAAAACAATTTAGTTTTTGCTATTACTAGTTAATGTTAATTTGTCGCTTTATCGATTGTTGTGTGTGCAACATCTTGTTCTGAAATGTTGATTAAATGATCGTTCGCAGATACTCTAAATTTGCGTCCAATAATTTCTCTTATTCAAGGGATTTCAGTTGAAAAATGGTTTTAAACAATTTGTTTCCTTCTTTTACTTTACAATCACAAGCCTCTTTTTCGTTTGAATCGCAGTTTACGGTATTCGCTATAATGTTACTTATTCACGTTTATACTTCTTCGGTTTGTTTCAAACTATTTAAGAAAGAGAAAAATAAACATTTATCAAATGGTTTTTTTTTAATTAAACTTATCAAAAAGCTTTTTCCTTTTTTTCCCAATTTTTCTCTTGCATCAAAACTTATTATCCATGTTTTATTGTGTGTTTTACATTAGAACTCGATATTCTTTACGGTACAATTAGGCTGAGATAAGCTGTAAGACGAACAATAAAAATGGTTTTTTTTTTTGTTCCAGAGGAAAGTCTTGGATGCCAGTTTAGGCTTTGCCGCTGGTGTTATGGTGGCAGCATCATTTTGGTCATTGTTATCCCCAGCTATAGAACTAGCAGGTGAATCTAAATATTATGGTGAAAATGGCGAATATGCCTGGGCTCCAGTAGCATTTGGATTCCTACTGGGATCACTTTTTGTCTATGGTGCGGATGTACTCATATCCGTGCTCGGCCTGCACTCCCCGAACATGATGTTAGGTATGTGAATAATCAACAATATTTCCTAACATTGCTGATCTGAACATTGTCTTGCTAATTATGAGATATGGGGCTTTCAACAGAATTTACATTACTTAATTTTCACAGCGCTCCATGCTTCTAATAAAGGAAAAAGTAGAGATGGGTCTCGAAGAGACTCTGCACATATGCCGCTACCTGACACAACTGCCGTGGATGGGTTTTCTGACATCGGGGGCACTCACGTTCATCGTCGAAGGGGTAAGTTGTCATGTTATATCAAAGTATTAAACAAATTTATTTTTGAACACCTGAAATCCACGAAGACATCCTTACATGCATACTTGTTCTGTGACTTTCTTCTATTTGCTAAGTCTCTTCTTGGTATCGATATTTGCTGACCAAGTGTTGAGTCGTGTTTATTCCTGTCCTACGATTCATGCAGTGGTTTATCCTTATATTCGTTTTGAAAGATTTTTTCAAGAATATCCTTAAGGGTTTCTTGTTATGCAACTAACATTGCTTTCATGCCAAGAATATAATAATAATACATACATTTATATTGCCTAAGTCCCGATCTCAATTGCCTGCTTGAACGTGCTTTAATTGTTGTATTTCAATTGTGATGATTGTGTATTGTATCCCAATTTTTTTCCATGTTTTTATTGCTTGGCTTTGAATATATTAAATATTTTTAAAAATATAATTATTATTTAATAACCCGCATTAGTCCTTCGCGATTTAAGATTTAGGAATAATAATTTTCTTCGCTAATGAACCAACAGGAGGATATTGTTGCCAACTTGCATACAGAAATCTCCCTATACCGGCTATTTCCCAAATCAAAATGGTAAAAACTCCTTAAGGAACATTCACATATTTATTTACCTTTTTTATGTCAATACTACTTATGCATATTATTGTACAATAATATCATAAAAATATATGAAAATTCCGGATTTGTACATGTAAATTACTTTGAACGTTTACAACTTTGCACCGTTTGGGTAGTTTGTGTCGCTAACAAATCAAAATCGCTTTTAGTCACTTGGTTTATTTTAAAAAATTGAGCAGTTTTCAATTGCAGAATTTTCAACCAAATTTTGATATTTACTAATTTAGTAAACTGAACTATTCAACAGAAAGCAAGTGCAAATTATCATTGACGCATGAAAGTAGCCTATTGCTGCGTTAGTTCTTTTAATTGTGCAATATTTTCAAAATCTTCAATTTTAATTCCATTGTATCATTTCAATAGATTTCATAATTACTGAATGTACTTTTATTATGCGTAGAATATAATATTTTAAAGTGGTAGGCCATAAAAAATGTGTGTTTAGTGATAATGCAATGTCAATTTGCAAGTCCTGCTTTTCTGAGAAATTTATATTGTCTTAATTCTAATATATTTTATTGCATGATTATTTATACTGACTGGTTTATTTTTATTTATTCAAGATTGGTAAGTTACTACTGGATTTCAATTGACCCAAGCTTTCGTTCTTATTGCGCACGATTTTCGGGTGAAAAAGCAGTGCGCAAATTAAATTAAAGTTCTAAGCCAAAATAGCAACTTTTGTTGTTTATCCGCTACTAAATATACAGAAGTATCTCACGTAGATGTCATAAAATTTGGCAACATGAGTATTGTTAGAATGCTTGTCAATAGTTGGAATTAAGCGTATTGTTTGAGTAAATAAAAATATGCTTTTAGTGTATTTGCCACATAGTATTTTCTTGATTTACAACTGTAGCAAAGCTGTTGTTTCAGTAACCTTCAATGTTTATTATTCTAGTAGTATTCTTGTATATCGTGCCTAAGAATTTGTTTGTTTTTCAAATTTCAACTTTCTAATTCTACAGTTAATTATAAAACATAATATTTCAATTTTCTATTATTTTGTTCATAAATAATTATGACTTAAGACCATTTAGGGAGACAATATAACAGTTTCGAAACCTTGATCCAATGTCAAGTACTTTCAAGCTCTCAAAAAGTAATACTAGAAATATTGCACTACAATCATACATTTGAAACAATTTTGAACAAAAAAAAACAAACGAAAATAACGATTGCATGTATAAAATTATTATATTTGTTTCTTTGGAATTTTTTACTATGCAGTGAAAATAATACTGTTAAGTTTGATAAATTCACAAAGAAAATAAATACGTCAATATAAATAATTAAACGGCAAGTATGTTGTGAACATTTTAAAGTCAAAATTTGACGAAATGCTAATATTTTTATGTTGACATTGAGACAGTTGTTTTTATAGGCGTGATTATTTATTATTTTTATGACCATTTTGTTCTTATCAGATGAAGCGACTTTTTAATTAACAGCGATTAATTAAGCGATAAATTAATTAATCCACTGTTACATTGATTAAGCATTATATGGCGTCATATTTATAACAGCTATTGTTAATATTTTACGCCTGTCTTTTGTTTATAAAATTGTTTAGAGATTTTAGTACACTAATTAAGATTAATCCAGATATGTAATGCTGTTGTGTGTTTATTTTGTAAATATTATGCATCTCACGTCTCATTCAATGACGTATATTACGTATTAAAGCTCGTTCACACGGTGACATTAATGTCGTCCACAACAGTGTCATGGTCTGAACAGTTGAAGGTCACAGTGTCGCGACGTTAGTGTCACATATCAAAATTGTTTGATATACGACACCGTGACACGGCTGGTGTCATGACAGCAGACGTCACGACATTAATGTCACCATGTGAACGAGCTTTTAATCCAAGGCAAGGCCAACTGCAGTTTTGACCATATCATTTTCTTGGTAGAAAATGGAAAATTCAATTTTCTTTTATTCTTGCTTTGCAGTAGGTAAAATGCTTCACACGAGCAAAGGCCAACATGCTGATGGAAACCTTGTACTACAGAGTATGGAGGAAGAGGAATGCAATATTGAGGAAATAGAACGCGGCCGTTGGAAGAGAATTATGTTGCTGGTAGTAGCCATCACTGTCCACAATATTCCTGAAGGGCTTGCTGTTGGAGTCGGATTTGCTGCTGCTGGAAGTTCCACTTCTGCCAACTTTGAGAGTGCAAGGTAAAGAATTTTAGATTTTTTAATTATCATATATTATTTATTATTGTTGTGTATATTTTCCTGACTGTACTTCAATTTATTTCAAAATTTCCTGGGTTTCAGTCAATTTTATTGTTTGTTTTTTAAAATGTTACAAATACGTTTCGGTGTCTTTCTCTGAACTGTTTCGGTGTCTTTCTCCACCATCATCAGTTTGTGTATATAGTTGCTACCAACTTCACACTTGACTGGACACTTAGTGGTAGTGACCAGTCAAGTGTGAAGTAGGTAGCAACTATATACACAAACTGATGATGGTGGAGAAAGGCACCGAAACGTATTTGTAACATTTTAAATAATAAACAATAAAATTGACTGAAACCCAGGAAATTTTGAAATAAATTATTTATTATATATATAATAAATATACAATATTACGCACTATTATAATTTAACACTTTAAATGATTGCAAGGCGCCGTGGTAAAATTTGCTTCTGTTCCATTTACCTGTATTATCTTCCGTAACAAAAAAACTGATTTTGTTGATTATTTGGTCCGTGATTTCACTTCCGGTTATTTTTTAAATTTCCTGATCAAAAACCAAACTTGGATACTTAATCAACCTTGCCATTTTACCGCAAATGTAACAATTTTTTAATGATTTATTTTTTGTGATATTCTTGACATAAATCGACGCTGAAATGCATCATTAAGCACGAAGTAGTTTTCAGTGTTTCTCGTATTGTAACAATTATTAGTATTATAAGTGAATTGCTTTTATTTATTGAAGTAGAATCCACTAGTTATCAATTACTTTATTGTACAGTTATTAGCCCATTCTTATCATGTAATTTTTTTCTAAAGCGACCAACTACTATCAGCAAAACTGCACTTTTAATTTGAGGAACATTTATTTTCTAATCGGTTGTAGCGTTTTGAGCGAACTATTATACGTTCATATTTTCACACTATGTGATTATGAATTTACGTTATGAATTTTATTACGTGTACAGAAAGGTCGTTCTAGCACTAAAGATAAACATTCATTTAGTATGTAATGGCTCGCACTACTCGATTGCAACTGAATATCTGACATTGCACTTGAATTCTCAGATTAGTGTTTTTACCAAGTTCATACCCTTGACAGTGAATAATTTCCTATGGGCGATTGTCTTTTCGAATATAAAATTTCTTTAAGGACGAACATTTATATTGTCGATTTTCTCTGCGTGTAAGAGAAGCTGTAAAATTGGACAAGTCAAGAGCTTGTCCTCGAAGAGGCTTGAAATTACATATATATTTTAACATTAAGCTTGCTAAAAAAGTAATGGTTGATATTTGCCAAATGGCTGGTTCACCTTGTAGGCTACATTTTGATCAGTTGAATCAATATGCTCCTGGTAGAAGAAACTGAAATATTCAGCATTTTGTTTTTCAATAGTCGTGTGTGATTATTCAGATAGAAGCGAGTGAAAGTAAACCTTTAGATTGAATACACAATCATGAATTTGCATACACTTCCATGTAACGATTATTATAGGCAATAAAAATATAAGAAAATGTAAGCTATAATTTAAACGGTGTCTAAAATTGTAGAATTCTGATTAGGTACAAATACTTCAAAAGTTATATTTGAGAACAAAGGCAGACATCAACGTATTTGCTCAAAATATGGATGAGCCTCCAAAATTTTTTTCCAAAAAATACATATTTGCATCAATTCACACAGATATATCAAGATAAATAAGATACAATATATAAATTCTTCCCGGCGCTATCCTATGATATTATATTTTTGAGTTTTATTAGCTAATTTATCAATATCGCCCAACTACTATACGAACGCACAAACATGACAAAGATCTCGGAAAGACTCATACAGCTGCAGACAAAATGGACAAACAACCCCTACAACTAGACCATACTGAATCCCCTTTGTCTTACAAGACCAACCAGACAATCCCGCTTCCGTTTCCCTACATTAACGCTACTCGAACACTTACAAACGCAACTGACTACTGGACAATAAAATAATTTCTTCTTGCCACTGAAATTTTATTTATTTAATAATATTGTTAACCTAGAATAAGAGAATTTTCATATTTGTTTTTTATTTAGATTAAGACTACATGTATTAAACAAGGGCAGAAAGACCGATAGGTCGATAGCCTTTTTTAGAAATAAAGATGTTTACTACTACTACCTTATCAATATTTTATGAAACGAATTTGAAAAAGTACTGGTTTGTCCAAATGAAAAAACCCGGACGCCACTTTAGAAACTTGTTAAAAGACTGTTATACTAAAATATACCGAAAATACAAATTTGTTCGTATAGAATGAAAATGCACGCCAGTATCTAGTTATATTTTTGTGAAATAGTCGGAATATTAATAAATTTGCCGCCGAAAAACTATCGGTTTCAAGTTCGTTTTAACTTTACTACGCGACAAATGATAACAGTACGGGAATAATATTTCCGCCTTATGCTGAGGCCGGAAGTAATGATAATATTTCGGTAGTAATTTTTTACTTGAAGTCTCAATATAACCATTTTCATTTCCATTCATTTATTTTCGCACTACTTTGCGATGTTTTTAAAATTGATTTTTTATCGCATATTTAGAAAAAATATCGCCGTTTCAAAGTTTTTTTTAACGAGGAGCGTCGTATTTCCGATATACAATCGTATGAATTTCAGCAATAGCAAACAACCAGCGTGATTTGTTTTTCCCATTGGTTATTTTCACTTGGAACTACGTATTTGAACCATTCAATCGAAAATTTAATTATTGATTTTTCTCCAAATACTACTAAACTCGAAGCCTTCCAGGCATTTAACGTAAATAACTACTTTTTAAACTTTCATAGCTCTAATTATTATTAATTAATTAAAAAGTGTTTTTATCTGTAAGAGTTTCATTAAGTTTAATGAACTTAAAATGAAACTTCATTATTTTAGGTTTGAAAAAACATAAATATAGAATTATAGATGTTAATGTATGAATGCTGTGCTTCGAAGGTATTTTAACGATGACTGTTGCAGTCAATTAAAATTTTATATTAATTGTACAAAAAGGTATTTTTTAGTCGGTTTTATGTTAAAGTTTGTTTTTAGGAGTTAAAACCTTACTTGAGTGCGACAATTAGTTATTTAAGCATTGATTAAGCTATATGTTCTTTATGGAAGGCGACTGAACTGACAAATTCGTATATCCAGTTCAAGTTCACCATTCAAGTTACTAAGTTGGTTTGAATGCATCATAACTGAGTTCCAAATATTCCTGTCTAACTAACCTGTTTTTAATCTGGAATGTTTTATGAAGTTTATACTAAAACAAGGAAAGGAAAATAGCATTTTTTACCTATTTAGAGTTTAAAATAAATGGCGAAGGCATTTACTAAATGCATGTAAGGTTCCTTTCAAGTTGTACCAGCTTGGTACAATCCCGTTAGCACAAGCTTCCAAAAGATGTCGGGTTACTTGCGTTATTTGGTACTGCCTTGAATCCTAACATAATTCTCACTTCTTAATCCACATTTGGTTTATATCAAAAATTCAGTTTATATTATTCATCAAACGAGAACCCTTGAAAAGCAAGAAAAAAAACATTTTTATACTGCTGGTCAGATATCATAAGGAATGTGGTACCAGCATGTTTCTTTTAAGTCAAAGGATTTTATATTGAAATGAATAATTAACATTAAAATTTAAATAAAAATCGTTACAAACATCCAAAAAACTGAAGTTGCATGTGTGTATGGAAAATAATTTTATGCTCTAATACTCGACTCGATGTGAATATGTAGCGTTTACATTACATTAACAGCTTACTTAATTATAAATTAATAAAACAGCTTTTTTACTACAGCAAATCTAGATCTAGAATTTTTGTATCTTATAATTGACTTTGTTTTATATTGGAGGATGCGCTTAATAATATGAAAAAAATGTTTCGCTTTCATAATTGATCAAAAGTTACACTTTTTCATACGGAACAATTTTTAAGCGATTGCTATGCCATGCCATGTAGTTAAAATGTTAAATCGATACATGGTTTTGGCTTGTTATTATTAAGTAGTACCCGAAACTGTGCTCAACTATATTTCAGGCTGCAATTTGTTAAATTTTTTGGCCAGAACATTTTTCAATGTTCTCACTACTTACTTTCGGTTCAATTTTCATACTTTATCTATTATTTTTTGCATCCATCTTCTGATATTTTCACTTGTTCTTTTATGATTGATTCTTCCTCAGTGTCCCTCGTATTTTTGACTTGCCATTGCCACTAGTCATCGAAAGGTTGCAAAGGAATTTCGGTCTGACTGGTATAGTGGAATTGCGGAGGTCGGCGACCGTACTCGTTGAGTACCACTACCTTTCCATAATTCTCTGGTTTTACGACACATTGCAACTATTGGCAACGTGTTCGTGGTACTTAGTACTTAGTTGATTCATGCTATCGCCGTACAAGTTAAATAACTGAAAGAAGGACCATAATTTAAAGGAAGCAGTTCTTCTAAGTTATCCTATAATTATGACATAAAGATATAATCTTTACGTTTTGTGCATTTTGAGATCAGGTTTATCAGTCTGGGGGAATTTATCTGTAGAAAGTACACGAGAACGTTTTTAAGAACAGAATTTTGGTGGATTCTTGCTCTGTTGAGGCACATTTTAACGTTTAAATTCTGCACACTTTTGAGAGAGACCAGGAGGTGTGAAAGACTCAAAACCTATGTTGTGTTAAAAGTTATCTATTGTCAATGTTTTTGCTGATTTTAAAGAATAATCAACTTTCTGTGCATTGCAGCTGCCGGCATGGTCGTCAGCTTAGTCTATAGCACATACATTTCTAGCGTGTCTGGCTCTGCAGTGGAATATGCGCAAATTTAGCAAGTAGGTCATCAGCAGCATTTTTGTCCTGCTGAAAGTTCCAAGTCCAAGCTCCCTGTAACTGTGTTATTTAAGGCGTTTTATTCCAAATGATCGGAATATATCTTAACAGTTACTCAGACATTGCTCCTGATGGACTAAGCATAAAGTCATGGTTTCTTCGGCAACAAGGCCTTTACCAGCGACTAGTTCACTTCACAGCTGAGCAAACGGGGCGTCCGGTCAGGGGGGAGACAGACGTCTTGTGCGCAGGAATGTGCGGCGCCGCAGGCATTTTGTCGAATTCCTGAAGGCCCCCTCGTCGTACCGTCCCCCCGCACCGATTTTGCCCTGCTGGCTTTCATTCATTCACAACGTACGACCTCCTACCATGATACCTACGTGATAGTGGCACACTATTGCCAGATTGTGATGGTTCTATTGGTTGATGATGTTCTTCTGGCATATCGCCAGCAAATTCTTTCATTCACCAAAGAGAAGCTTAAAGCTACTTTAACATTCATTGACTGACCTTGGTCCTTGATAGGAACAGCAATGTCCTCCGACAGTGGTTCTGAGGCTTGTTCTGAGGAAATTGTCACATTACGTCGGCTAGAAGGACATATGCAATTATTGCACTTTTGTTCATTACATAAGGGCTTTTTAAGTAGTGATCTTATCTTTCTGTCCCCCCATCTGTTTCCAGAAGTTACGCAATGAACTCTAATATTCAACGTTCTATTGTGTCTGCATACATTGATAATGGTTTCATCATCTGGAAATGATCATCCTGTACACCTGCTCAGTTAAATGTTGCACATCATTTATTTCATTATATCCTTTGTGTTGATACTAAAAATGACGAAAAAGCAGACGATGCCCCGTTTATTGAAAAGAAGTCTTATTGTAGAAGTGCGACCGTTTAATTTCTGAATAAATGGTGGAATTCTTTCGTACAATATTCCCACACTTTTTTAACTGATGATTGTCACGTTACTTAATAGTAGCTAACCAAACTTTAAATAGCTTAAGACCGAAAAAACTCTTTAATATTTTACAATTTTAATGGAATTGAACAGTAGCGCACCATAGTAAACACTGGAGTGGTTCTGATCTGATCGAACCTATAGGGTGTCAATAAGTATTCTTTCAATAAGAAGACATATTTTCTCTTTAACCAGGAGAACTACTACGTGTATCACCTTCAATGAAATAAAGTCCTAACAGTCGAGGTCATTAGCTAAACGTCATTTCACTGGCTATTTTCTACATACATTCCTAAAATTCCATATTAATTGCTCAGCACATTTTGTTCAACTGAAGGGCTGACACCATCATCATCAACATCAAGTACCACTGATGCTGTAAGTGCTGGTGCTGCAAGCACAATTTGAATCCATCGACTTCTATCTAACATTGTTTCCTGTTCATTTTCTATGCCCATCTTCCGTATATCCGATAGAACATGGATGGCGGGTCACTCCATCTCATTTTAGGTCTTCCCGGTGGTCTTCTGCTCGTCGGTGCTTCCTGTCATGCAATCACGTTAATGAAACTTTGTTTGGCAATGTCTTTTCTGAGCACTTTGAATTCTATTTTCTACCTGTGTTTTTTTCCTAGATTTTTAGTTCGGCTCTGATGTTATTCATGTTTTGGTAGAAGCCTCTACAATCATTCCTTGTTGAGATATTTGAAGTTTAAAGTTGACCAAATCTCTAGTGAACTAATAAATCGTGCACTTTATAAATAGCTGTATTTTTTAAAAAACTGTTTGCTTTTATTAAATGTTCGAAGTGATTTTCGTTAACATCCCTACAAAGAGTAATTTGATGTAAAAAGTTAAAGCCATCAGTTCCTCGTAGTTTCTTAAAATATGCAATAAATGTTCATTTCGTATCCATACATCATCTTCATTATTGACCGGCGTTGAGTATTCCATGGATTTTCGAGCCCCCAATAAAAAATTATCTAGAGAAGCGGTGAACTGTAGAGACTTCTATCATGAGACCATTTCAAGTCTGGTCATAAATAATTGTTATAGAAGGCGATAAAAAATATGCCATTATTTATAGGATTCGCATATATCTGACAGTGCCTTCTTCAATGTGTACAAAAAATGTGCGAAAACCTATTTTTGAATTAGACAAATTAGGTTAATTCATTATGTTTTCACCTCAAGAATCTGTGGAAGGATCTTGTACAGACATTTTGCAGACACCCTGTATTTATTGATTGCTGATTAATTTACATTTTTATCCCAGTTCTTCTTTTTGGTTGTATTTTAAATTTTTTAGTCAATCTTTGAATTTTAACCAATTACATCGGAAAGACTGCGTTTATTAATGATTTTTTATAAAGGTTTTTTAAACATTCACTGTATTCATTCTTGTACTTTTCTACGTTTTGTCGGCCTTTAACTACTGAGGCTTTCGATTTATTCCTTCAAACTGGTGAGTTTTTTCGGTTTTAGGCCGTCATGAATTAGAATTTGTTCTAAACGTTTCGTCAACAGGGATACATGGCTTGTATCTTCAGAGGTGGTTTGTTCGAAAGCTTACACTGTACTGAATTGGGTATATTTTCCTGACTGTACTTTAATCACTTCAAATTATTCCTGGGTTTCAGTCAATTTTATTGTTTATCAATCAAAATGTTACAAATACGTTTCGGTGTCTTTCTCCACCATCATCAGTTTGTATGTCTAGATGTTTCTACCGTCACATTTGACTGGACATTTTCACAGAATGTCCTGAATTGACTGAAACCCAGGAATAATTTGAACTGTACTGAATATGACTCGAATGCCACTCGTGCTTGCGAAAGGTTATGAAGACATTTTAATCAGCGATGGCCTAAAAACCCGAGAAACTCACCAGTTTTGAACATCTCAGTTCATTGAAAAATGTATGTATTAACTGGAGACTTGGAAGTTTTGCGGCATGTACCTACAAACTAACATTTTTGCGTACACAGCAGAGCCCGTTACAATTTGTTTCAGTCAGTAACGACAGCTTGATTTACGTGTTTTTCTACTATATAAATATTTTGGTAATACAGTTATCTTATTAGTTGATCATAAATTAAAACAGGGTAATTCTCCTGCCACGCCACTGGGTTTGGAAGATTCCTAACGGATGCACATTCCTTTCTTTAACAAAGTAAGAGTACATACCGATTAAGTCCGTTATTAGAGATTCGATAGATTTTAGGCAACTGCTCATTTTTGAATGGAATTTGAAAGCTCCGCTGTTCGGACAGCAATCGTACGAAAAAAGTGAAATTGATTCTACCCAGGAAAATGTTTTTGAGCTTGTAATTGGATGGATTTCGGTATTTCATATTCAAGTAAATACAAATGTAGTTTTGTAAAAACCGCCATAAAGTTCGTAAGAGTTGGAATTTCATTTTGAATATTTGCAAAGTTACAAAAATGGCAAATCTAGTGAATTTATCATTAAATAAACCGTGGGAAGAGGAACAGTGACGTTGAATGAAGAACATTCTTGTGAGAAATAAATTACCAAAACCAGCACTAAGCTTGTCATTATATTTTGTTCTTCCCAATTATATTTAAAATTTATGACTGCAACTACGAGTCGGTTCAAACTTCGTCTTGCAAACATTCCCTGTAGCCCATCAAATATATCTAATTAATTAGAATATGAATCGCCTTAATCATCAATAATCACTCTAAATATATTCAACACAAGAACGTTTTTGAAAAGAAACACAAGTTATTGGACTTTAAAAATTCAAATTTAGATGAATATTGATTCGACCGGAAAACACTGAAACATGTAGAGAGAAATTTATGCTATTGCGGCACTTTTGAGCTGTTATTATTTATATCTTGTTCTAGGATTCTTCATTTTCCTCGTCGTTGTCATCAATAAAAATATCTTAATTGGTGATAAAATAGGCCGTAAAGTCGGTCGCATGTATACGTATTATTCCTTCATTTAAACGCAATAAGCGGTGACGTTATTAAGACCTCAATATTTTCATCGTGCAAAATACAACTGCATCTAAACGCTGCTATTATGCACAGTACTTTATGTGTATTCTAGAATATTTAAGTAATTGCTCAATCTTGCTTGTAGTCGAACAGGAACAATTGCATAAGTCGTTTTTCATAATCTGTATAATAAAGTGAGCTTTTAGTTATTCTAAGACAATAGTTTAATTTAGAAGTTATTTTTGGTGTTATGCTTTAGTAGCTCCTGTTTCCTAAATGTATATGGAATGTTAATTTGCTTTCTATTAACTCCTTCAATGCAAGTTTTCTGTTTTTTTTTTAATTTTATTTGTATGAACTAACATTGCGTGTTATTGTTCAAGTAATTTATCATCGTATCGCCTAAAACTGGCAATCAAAGTCTAAAGAAGCTTTAGGTTTGGAAATCAAGAATTTTTTAAGCAATCGACATTTTTTAAATCTGTTTCTAATACTTTGTTAACCTTAACAAAAACTAAAGATCTGCAAGTGAATTATTAGACTTGCACTTGGATTGAAACACATCTACTTCCGTGAGCCGATCTTAAACTTAAGCTGGCACGTTGGTATTCAGGTCATCCATTTCTTCGCCACATCCTGCTAGACAGCCTGGCTTCGTTTAGTAAATTATCGAAATTATCGACAAGAAGAATTTGAAAGTATAAACACAGCAGTGACAAACATCTTGTAAATGATTTTTACCATTAGGAAATGCTTTCATCAGTGTCAATGACTTTTTAACCAAATTTTTAAGTATAATTTTTAACCCAGGAATTTCTTTTGGATTTAATTTTTAATCTGAAATGAATCGTATTGCATATCAAATATCTACTTTTATTTAAGGTTTCTGGAAAGATTTTCACATGTGAGCGTTTTTATTCAATTCTATTCGTGAGAAATGCTTTTAAACATGTGCCTCGCCTTTTATTGATTAAAAAAATATATTATGGTTTGATGGACGTTAGTTTATGGTTTCACTTGCAAATTTCTAATAAAAATGCATCCTTATGACTCAAATTTAGTGGGAAACAACCATTTCGGATTTATTGTATATTGCAACTGCTCGTGAACTGCAACTGTATAGGGTGTAGACGAATTGCATTGAATCGAAATTTTTATGTTTTTTAGTCGTTGAAAATATCCTGATTAGGAGCTTTTTTCAAGCTGTATATCTATCTGCATGTCGTGCATTAAGAGGCGTTTCTAGATGTAAAAATTCCGTAAATCACGTGAACAGAAAAATGAATAGTTTTTAAATTTTGCAGATTAAGATATATTCGAATGCCGTTCGAATCTGAGAGAATATCAAGTACAGGAATATTGTACATAGAATTTTCTATAACGCCTTCTGATATGGCCATTTTTACGAATGCTTGAACTATGAATACTATTATTGCTCATATGCACTGAACAAAATGAACTAAATTCTAGAAATCTTCATAAAGTTAAATTCACGTCGAAAGTTAGGAAGGGAAGCGAACCAAACCGACTGCTTGCTCGACCTTCTATCCCCAACTTGAGGAAATATGTTTTACTGGAAACAAAATACTTAAAAAAAAATACAAAAAATCAAATGTTTTATTTTATATTGATAAGTCGTCAATCAATGTTCAAAAATTGTTTCTAGATATGCAGTTGAAGTGACAAAGTCGAATATAATTTGGTGGATAATGTATATTCATATATCACGTATTGCATCGAGACTTTGAAGAATTATTGAATAGCAAAGATTATTAAGTCCAAGAAGTAGAATGAAAGTTTGTATTAACATAATCAATTCAGGGAAGTAATAGCAACTATTTAAATGGTCTTTCTAGCCGTCAAATAGAAGTGGAAAATAGCGCTAAACCGAAAAGTATTTTTGCTGAAAAAGGAACACAAAATGAGGGAAAAGAAGTGGGAACATAAAAAATCTGCTAGTCAATTAGAAGCAGCAACATCAATGAAAGATGAAAATATGCAAGAATTAAGGCATACGCAGCAAGGAATAGAGCACTCTGAGGAGAGAAATCTGACGCAAAAGAATAGCACAGTACGAATTTTGCTATTCCAAACTTAATTGGCCAACGACATTTTGATATATTCTATAATCAGTTACTAAACAAGGCAAATATAGATTTGGAATGATCATTTAGTAGGCCGAAATCTCTTGGTGTAGTCCAACTCGATACAAGAATAAAATATAGTTTTGTGTCTTGTACAGGATCTTTTCGGGTGGACATGTATTCATTGGCAGTTGGTTGGTTTTGATTAAACCATTACAATCAGCATTGTTCTAGATCTAAAATCACTTTCTTCTGCTGAATTTTACCTTTGAATGAATGCTTGAGGATATCCCACAATGTCTGAGCTTTAAAGCGCACGCTATCAGTTTTTAGTTATTACCAATATCTTAGAAAGTAATAATTTTCGTTCACTCTGTATAAAAAAATATATAAGAGAACCGTCTGCAAGGTCGGTATTCAGGTCGTCGGTTAATTGTGCAAATCCTGCTAGACTGCTGGGCACCTGAGCAAGAAACCAAACAGCTGCGAAACATATTAAAAAGAGACAGGAGCAATTAAAAGTTCTTCATGTGACGTCGCATGCATACCAGTTTGATTCTGCCTGAGGGCATACGACGTTGTTGCCATTGAGCTGAAATTATGCCTCATGAGTTCTTTCTATTTGGTTCCAGTTTCTTTCAAATTGGGTGATTTTACGAGCAGGTTCAGTTGGATTCATGACAGTTCTCCCCAAAGCGGTTGGTTACTGTTTCTTCAAACGTCTCCTTTTCCCCACGTGGTCACGTTTCTCAAAGAGGATACTTTGGCTTGCCATGCTGTTGTCTTTCAGTCCTCCATTGGCGAGTTTCCATCAATGTCTTGTTACTAACACTTTAATAAGCTATGTATATAACGAGAATAAGGGGATTGAGCATATTTTCAACCTGCAGCGATAATGTTTGATATATATCAAGCATTGCTTTCTTATTGGACATTCGCATCATAATAGGTTTAATCTACAGGGTCATCTTTATGGATCCACAAGAAATACATATCGAAAATGCGGCAACGTTGAAAATATTTCTGATATCATCTAATGCGGGGTGGCCTCGGTATTTTAAAACAGTCAATGTTGGGCCCCCCTATCACCCATCATTAATTAAAATTGAAAAGCTCGTTTTGAGTCTGCTTAGGTGGCCCAAAAATTTCAATATTTTTGGGTTATGGGAAGCAAATCGTCAGATCGGTTCCAAGTCGTCTTGATTGCTTAATCAAATCTACACTAAACTAGATCATTCATCATTGGAGTTTAAAGGAGCGAGAACAAGTCTTGATCACATCATAGTTTTAGCTTTTTCATATTTATGGTCAGCAGCTACTATTTTATGAGAGGAAATTTGGGCGAGGTTAATAGGATCTTTCCTCAATTCACATTTTCACTAATTTGCCAAGTATATGAGCATGACTTTTTTGTAAGTAAACCTGAGTAGATCACGCGGAATCTTCCATTAGGGAGGGCGTTATGGTAATGTTCGGCTAAAGTCCCAATTTCAAATTCGTGTCTTGCATGGATAATTTTGAAATATTGGATGTTGATGTAGTTTTTGCAACCGTTTATCAAAGCTTTGCAAGTTCAGACCTTAGCTATGGAAGATGATAGACGTTTGAGAAGTAGAGAGTTTGGAGAAATAATGATGAGTCCTCATATTTCTTTATTTTTTTGGATGAATTCAGAGATGCTAAGCGCATTTGATGACGATCCTGTCAGTTTCAGTATTGAATCATAGGTTTACACTTACCTTTTCTTCCTTAAACAGTTGACGAAGTGATTTCTTAAGCTTCTTGGATAGTCTAAGAATGAAACAAGATCTTTTCCTATTACATGTTGGAATGAATGATTTTTGAAAAACTCTGGATTGGGGAATGATTATGATAACTGAACTTATTATTAAATCTCACATATCCTTATTGTTAATAAAGTTTAGTGAGCTCAAATCAAAGGTTTGGATTCCTTGCCTAATTCTTCCGAATCTTCAAGTTCCTCTGTTTCTTCCTATTGATTTTATTACACATGACACACATTTGGATTTCTGGAAAGTTCTATTTTGATTTCAACATTTAATATTTCCAAGTAAACTGAAGATATAGGTGGAATAGCAAAGGCATTAACACACCTTGTTCCAATAAAAATATTTCATTATATGGTTGATGACGATCAATTATAAATTATCCTCAAAATTATCTACGGCTGGCAAGGCCATAAATGCGATGAAACCTCATCAACCAGAATGTATTGAAGAAAAGTAACAAGACGAATTGCATAAAAGTCTTGGGTAATGATGTGACGTGCCGAACGCGTTAAAATACAACTCATTAATCATGGAAAATTGTTCTATTTTCGAGTTTTTACGGTTTAATTTAGAGCCTGTTAATTTATTTTTATATGCTAACTGTTTAATTGTGTGTTTCGCTGAGGTATTTTTAGTCTGGCATTTATTCTTGTAGACAACATAATACGCGTCTTTCTGGCTTTGCTTGAAAATATATGGGCGTTCTATAAAAAGCACGTCAGAATTTAAAATGTAAATGTGTGTTTTTGTTTGTCTAGTGAGGTTACACTGTTATATAACTGTTGGCATTATCACAATTATGACTCGTGGAATTGTTATTTTCACAGTTATCATTTGTAACTATGGTCTATTCAAAAATTTCAAAAACAGAAACAAATTCCTTAGTCAAATCTACCAAATGTTTATCGAATTTACCACTCAATCCATTGATTGATGCAATGTGAAAATGATTCACTTAATGATTAATTAATATTATATTTAATATTTAATTCTCCCTAATTCTAGTCACGCATTTTGAGATATTCTGTAAAATAATATTAATTATTAAAAAAAATCCAATTAAATTCCGAAATAGTAATTGATTAATTTTTTTCAGTATTTTGTTAACACCAATTCTGCTGAGTTTTGTATGAATTCAGATAAAATCTGGCTTATTTCTCTTTATTTTGGAGGTAATTTCTTTCATCTTCCAATTAAACTTGGTTTTACACTTTTGTTCAAATACAATATATTTGAATGATTGAAATACATATTTTTATGTAATTATATGTTATGTGTTATACTTTAGAAAGCTGCATAAAAATTATTTTCTTTACTTTTTTGAAGTACTTTACTGAAGAAGCACAAGATTCTGAAGTAATTCTATATAGTTTTAAATTTAATTTTTTCCAATATGTACTTGGTAATAAGAGTATAAAGTAAAACAGTATAAATTAAAGTTATCAATTATTATAATTAAAATTATGAAGTGCAGAATTTTTAATTTGAGCTGGTGTATTGGTGGTGCATTCCCTTCATTTTACAAAAAGTCAAATGCGATAATTTAAACTAGCAAAAATTAAATAAAAACTAAAATTTGTTTAAACGAGTCGACAAACTGATGCGTTTAAATTTCATTTTCGAATGTTTGAAAAAGCGAACACGAAAGAACGAAAAAATGCTTGATAAACTACATTAGTTTATAGAATGAACCATTTCGACAAAGATAACACATTTCGTTAATTGACTCGAAAGGTGTTGATGATGTCGGGTGTATAATTAACACAATCCGAAGAATAATTAAATAACAGTACATTAGAAATTACTTGAGTAACTGTTATCAAATTTTAAAGCAATTCTCTGTCCCAACAGTATCAAGAATGAACAGTACATTGATACATGGCATTCCAGTTACATGTAAATGCTAATGGCATGATCGAGTTTCCATTTTCTTATATTTTTCTGTTTATCGGACTCTTAATGTTGATAGTTAAGTGCGTCTATTAGAAAATATAATTGACTTGTTATTTAATTAATTACTTTTGAAAACTAGAAGCGACTTTAATGTCTGTGTTGGAGTTAAAACACTTCACAGATATAACTACCTGGCTTCAAATCAGCCTGGGAACGAAACCTGGTTAGGTTAAAAATGTAATTTACTTTGATGGCAAATTAAGCTGAATTTTGCTGCTGTAAGTTTACTCTAAACACGTTGCAACATTCTTTGTAAAAACTATTACATTTTAGTATGCAGCAACGCCAATGTTGTGAACACCATTACAAAGCCAAAACGTGCAAAAAAGAGAAGAGGCAATTTCTGTTTAAAATGCGAACATGTTATAATTCTAACAAGGCCTAAAAAGGCCAGGTTCATCTTCAGCATCCGACTTGACCGGTCGTTGCCAGTATCGGACTATAAAGGTGCTTTTCCTCAGTCTTGATTTTGGAAGATACAAGTAGATAAATATTTGTTGGAAAGTACTGCCAGAAGACTCACAAGCCCCAATAATTGTGGAAAAACTACTCTTGAATTTCCTTTTCCTTAAACAAATTTTCTAGTTTTTCAACTCGAAAAATATTTGGGTTTTGTATACAATTTTATCCATCTTTATTCTGTATTTTTTATACAATTTTTACAAACAAATGCTCAATAACATTTATTCGAACCGTTATTTATTATTTCAGGATAGCTCACCAAGTAATTAATTTTTTTTAGCATTAAACTGGCTGTATTTTGCTATTAAAGGTTCGGTAATTAATTAATTAACTTACTCACCCATAAAACATGTGATTTTTAAGCAAACGGGATGGATTTTGAAATTAAAGATATTTAAGATAATGGGAGATCTAAAAAAGAACCTTGCCACAAGCAAAAATTATCGGAGAATATCGTTTACACATGTAAGAGATATGGAAAATTCAATTTTACTAAAAGTACATTAGGACAAATAAATTTGTTGATAAGCTGTACAGAAAAATGTTTTAGTACTAAATTTATGAAACTTCTGCTTCAATAATGGCAATTTTCTGGTTTTTCATAATTTTGTGGCGCAATTAAGGCCGGTTAATAGAAAAAGGGTGGTAAAACTTTCGAGTGAATCTTACTGTCTTAAGTAGAATTTTTTTTTTATTTGATTACTAAAATATTTACTTCATTTCATTTCATATCATATCTTTTATCATATCATTGAAGGGAATTGTTATATTGTGAATTGAAAGTGTTTTCAATTCAGCTATTCAAAATAGCTTCAGTCTCTGGTTTCGATGTAATTAATCGGCCTTTTACACCCACATTTTATGCGGAAAAGTTAGAAACACTAATTTGCAATCAAATCTCAGATATAGTGTAGATGCACGGTAATTCTCCTCCTAAAGTTTTATCAGATTTCCAATAAGCGTATCGTAAACATTAAATTATTGAGTCCTGATTATAACTTACTTTTGATCCGGCTTAACTGTAGCTTTATTTTAAGAAATTTATTTTTAATTAATTTATGTACCATTCGGGTTTAATGATAAATGGGTATTGGAAAAATCAGTTAAACTTAAAATTGAAAAATGAGAAACTATAAAAATAAATAAACGCCGAATTCTGAATTTTTCAACTATGTTTTATATGAAATGGCCTTTAATGTTTTATTATATGTTTGCGATGTAAGCTGCATTATAATATGCTTTTCTATTAGATTTTATTATCATAATTCAAACAGCGAATGAACCGAAATTTTGCAAATTACAACAAAGATACATTTTTTGTTTCTGGCATTATATTTTTTTGATGACATTTAAGTGAGACTTACCAATTTTGTATTGGAAAAGAGATTGCGAGATGCCGGGATAATAATTCTCACTTTCCTCAATTTATTGGCCAATAAAGTGGGCCGTCATCGACTTTACACTTGGATATTGTTCTCACAATAAATTGGTGCAATTTCAGTAAAACGAACATAAAATTGAATACTTTAGTTCTGTTGTTTAGTGTTGGTAACGATTTGTAGATCATAGCACATGAGCCAAGAGCCGAATTCTTCGCTTATGCCTCCAGAGATGCCTCTTCAACATCTGAAATACAATAAAAAGAAAAGTGCTATTCGCAACAAATTAGTATCAGTCACAACTTAATATGAGAAGGTGCGAAAACATAGCGTTTGTGTTGAGCTTTCATGTTGCATGTGCATATTCCTTCAATCAGCATTAGTGTGCTCCTCGTCTGAATATTTTTGTTGTGAAATGCCGAAAATTTTTACTTAACTAATCACCAATTCTATGATATGATATAAAACATAAGACAAATTGAATAAAACATTGCAGCTACAGCACTAATAGCACCGCCGCCTTATTGACATATGCACATGCGCATTTGATTTAAAGTAAGGCGTGCTACTAATAAGGTTTGTACCTGCCGTTATTTGTGCACTTTTTACGCTTGGCGCAATTTGATTCTTATTTCACGCCGGTTGATTCGGTGACACCTTCGTGCATCCACGAGTTCTCAAACATATGAGAAATCCAATAATCCATTGATTAAGCATTTTTAAAATGAAATATCTTTAAGATACACTTTTGAATAATTTATTTAACACCGGAAAATAATATTAAATCCCAATAAGGCCCTATTTTGCGGGTTCCCATAACACTGCTATGAAAGGGAAATAGTGCCTAATATTAATTTAGGTACAGCCTGCAACTATTAGTGAACCGGTACTAAACACTTTCTTCCATATCTCTCCATTAGAACACTTGGTAAACAAGCACAAGTCGACTAATGTCTAATGACTTGTTGGATGCTTGACTTCCAACTTTGTAGGTTTCTTGGGGTGGATTTGCACCACGAAAAGATGTATGAGAGGAGGTGAAAATTCGAAAAGTTTTATGATGTGTAGGACACTTAAATGATATTTTGATGTGGATGACTATAGTCTAAGTCCATCCCTGGGTGTTGTGCGGGGTCTCCTTTATTTATTCCGGTGCGGCGGCGGCGGCGGCTCGCGACGGGCCGTAAATGTGAGAATTTCGGGAAAGAATGCGGTCAGGCCCGCTCCCGGTCGGCCGCCAGTTCTCGGAAGGCGTTAAAAGCGCCGCCTGAAGCCCCCCCCTCCCCCTCAGCAACCCATTGGGCCCATGGGCGCCTAACCATCTACCAACACAGGGCGCGGTTTGCAATTCATTCCACACTTTCCACACATACAATGTTGCTTCAGCTTGATCAATAGATTTCCATTTGACATCCATAAATTGATAGTGTGTTTCATCTACTTTGTGGGAACGTGGCCTGATGAGTGATGTATCACTTCGAGTATTAAGTATTATATCAACATATTAAAGCAGTCTTACACATTACATGTACAAGTTGACTTGGCTGATGGTTTCCAAACATATGTGTTCGAGCAGTCATTGGTACAGCTCAGTTCCTACTAATATAATTACATGCTGGCATGCCCACACAAGTAAGAGTGCTTTGCGAGATTCTTCAGATTTAATTTACCTACATCTTCCTTGTTCAGGGTTAAACTGAATCGATTTTAAATATCCATTGATGATTTGCAGCCGTATATGTACCGTTACCTTCAGTGTTTCATCAGTCTTCCAAATAATTCGAAAAACGAAAATCAATAGCCCAAGACAACAACGAAGGGATTTTGAACGTTTCTTGTTGCACTCTCTCAATCCTCTGACCATACAGGTACCCTCTATACAGGGAGATTCGTTGAAAATGGGAAATCCGGAAACTGGAGATACATGTCAAATGGTGTTCATTGGCCCAAAGGTGCTTGATCCAAAAGCTGATATTTTCGGAAATACAGGGTGTTAAAGTCGTCATTTTAATTCACTTTTTTGCTTTTATTCTGAAAATATCTCGGCCACAAATTTGAAAATTTGTGACGATATGTTGTTTTAGATGACGAGTATGACGCAATGTTGCCGATATTTAAAGTAAACTTTTCCCCTGTAAGTCTGACATCACATTCAGTTCAAAATCTAAAGGAGCAATGATTTCTACATATATTAAGTATTCTTGTTTCATATCGATATTGTATATACGGGGTGAGTCAAAATTGGCGTCATTTTTCTGAGGGTGTTGTTTGGGTGTGTTTTGGGAGTACAGGAAAAATAGTAAAAAAAATTAATTGTTATTAAAAACTGAGATATTTGCAAAAAACTAGATCAGAAGGACGGCAACGATGCTTTTCAAGGCAATCCGCCTAATTAACATTACGTAAATACCTGTTGCTTATTAATTATCCAGAACTGCATAGAAAAATATAGAAAGTGAAAGTGACAATTATATTTCATTGTGGTTAGTTTATCTCCGAGTTTGTAACAACATATTGGGATTGGCTCTGATTTTTAATCAGCGACTTGTATTCTTTGCCACAATTCTTCACCGCGAACCAATAGGATCTTTGTAAGCTCTATCTTTCATTTGAGACCAAATTGAAAAATCCAGAGGATTGAAGTCCGGACATCTGGGTGGTCAAGCAATAACGCTCCCAGGGCCAATCCAAACGATTGGGAAAAATTGGTACAGCTCCATTTTCCATAATCCAATTTTTTATTCTTTTATCGTATTTTATCAATTGAATGAAGGAATGTTTTTTTTGTCCAGTATAAGAAATATCGAGTAGAATGACGATTTTATGACTCTCCAAAGGATCGCATTATGCAAATACACCTTAAAACCCGATAAACCCAATTTCCGATGCTTTTCTCCAATAAATACTCTGTAATTTCAGTTATGTAGCTTCCAAGACCAACGACTTCAAATGTCCCCACAGAAATAAACGTAGTGAAGTTAAATCACAACTTCTGCAAGCCAATTAACAGTTGCATTTCCGAAGATTATTGATTCACCAAAGTTCGTCCAATAATGTGAATTTCATTAGCGAAACATGATTGGATCCATCTTGTTAAAACCAACAGGTTGTCCAAATCAGTTTTGGTCCAAATATAGCCATAAAATATTTTAACATCGATCAATACCATTCACAGGAATTAATAATGCCTCCACTCCATAAACCACACCAAACAGTAACTTTTTCTGGACGCAAAGATTCTCATGAATCTGAACCAAAAACGACAATTTTGTTTATTCACGAAACCATTTAGCTTAGCCAAAATATTATTTGTTGCAATCCGACAGATTAGTTTTTTCTAAATTCTGGATCGAATGCAAGTTGCTTAAAAGCGCAATCTGCAAACAAATAACGCCTTTGATGTCAAGAGCAATCAGATATCTTCAACATTTTCTATTTTAACAGTTTCATTGCTGGATATAATGTTTTTTTTTCTGCTTTTAACGGCTAGTTCATCTTAGCACTTCAGAATCTCCTCTGCTAGAGTTCCTCGAGTTAAGTTGTTAATCATATCTTCTGTTACTATAATGTGATCGAATTGAGCATAAAACTCGAAATGTTTAAGTCTTCCTAACTTTTTTGCTGTGTTCTCTGTATTCACTGTCGTGAATGGTGGACTTTCATATCTTCTGGATTGGACCCCATCAGCGTCAAAGCAGGTTTTTAAAGACACTACATTTTGTTGATGGGAGTTTGGATAGATGCGAGCGAATTTTACGTAACTTTTATTCGATAAATTAATTTTAGCATTACGTTGCTGTATGAGCGATAACGAAGATTTTTGTCTTCTCGAGCTCTCAGTGAGTATTCTGAATATTGTTATCGCTACCAATAATAATCTTGATTTTCTTTGCTTTTTTTGCTTGTAGTTTCTGGTGAAAAATATAAACGCAAGTTTGCTTTTTGAATGTGTTTGGTTTTAGCGAATGAATTAGCTGATTTAATTTTTTTTGTGTAACTTTGTTTTAGCCTTTTTGCAATCAATTTCTGCTACATATGACATATCAGTTTTACATATGCCTGAATTTCCCTATATGTATACGTACAAGTCAATCGATTGAGTTAGATGGAGGGTCTTACATAGATAATTTTAAAGGATGAATAGAAACGTGAGGGCTAAGATGTCCCGGCTCTGGCCAAACACAAAATTACTTGAAGTGTTTTGGCTTGTATTTTTATACTTCTTTATCTATTTGCTTACTCTTAGTTTTTTGTACTTCTTTCTTCTGCTTTATCGATTGAATCTTGTACGCATTTGCGCTATTTTTATCACAGACACCCAATATTTTGCGTTTTAAACAAAACTTAACTTCCTGTGCTGTGATTATTTTACTTTAGTGTTTATTAGTTGACCAATAATACTTTTTTTTATAATTTCCTGATCAATAAAAATAGGTCACTTGTGCGTAGTATGAACAAATAATTGTTAGATTAACCTTCTCAACATTCACCAAATAAATAAAATAAAATTTAATGGAAGAAATCTGTGCATAGACGTAAATCATTGTTGCACTAAATCACACTGACACGGTACAAATAGAGCTAAGCAACACCCATTCAAATAAACGATATCAAACAGTTCTCCTGAGGTTTTAAAATTATTCAGAAATAAATTATACTTTTCAATGATCTGCATATCAGGTCCCGCCTACAAAATTATGCAAGTGAGACATGTATTTGAAAGCACAGCGGATAATGTTTTAACAACTATCATCGGTTAATTATAGGCTTAGTATGCTAATGCAATTTGCATTTGCAATATTTCAAGGGTTTTAGGAAGTTGCACTTTTACCGCTCAATCTACTTGCTTTCTGTATTTTTGGTTCTTGCTAAGTTTCATAATTTTGTGAGTCTTAGTCTTTGTCATCTAAGACTGACAAAATTATCTTCTCTATATCTATCCATCTCTATATCAGAGTCTTAGTGCATTTTCCACGTTAAACTATTCTGTTCAGATTTTGATTTATCTATCCACGATTTCCTCGAAACAATTCCTAATACTTCCGATATATTTGCACAACAAATTCGCAAAATTTCCCTGAATATTAGGACTCTTTTGAGTGAATCAATCGAGTCGACAAGAAGTTGTTATAAATCACCTGCTTTATAATATTACTTCATAAATTAGCAAACATATCTGCATCTGAAAATCTTCAATGGCTTAGAGGCAATATCTCAGACTAGACTCCAACAGAACTGGTCTTTAAGTTTATGTTTATGATTATCCTCAAACTAAAAAAACTTTCTTAAATTACTGCTCTTATTAAGTCGGAGACACTTGTTTAGAATATAATCGTTGAATTGTGTTGAGTGTTGATACAATTATAATACTAAACTGTGAGAAGGAGCATTCGTCAAAGTTGCGTTATAGAAATACTTGCAATTATCACGCCTCCCAAAATTTTAGCATGCAAAACTCAGGGATAATTATCTGGTTTTAATACCATTCTTTTGGTGATGTGAATTATCCATTCTAACATGTAAATGAAGCTCTAATTATATCTTTGCAGAACATTATGAAAGCATTTAGTTAAACCTACCACATTTGTAGATCGCTATCCCGATTCAAAGCGCTAAAATTTCTCGCACGAATATTTGCATTTGATTTTCCATGGTCAAATGCCCATCTCGATACGGTTTAGAGATTCGCATACGAACTACAATGCAGTGCGGCTGTTGCTCGTTTTTGCTACGAAGATAAGTGTATCAATACAAACTGAACTTAACGCTTCACTTATATAAAATATTGTTAGTTTCTTTGGCAGTGCAAAATTGCTTCTAGCTCGTTGTTTCCTGCTCATGGTGAATACAATTGAATCGTTAATTTCCTGAATATGTTATCTAATTTTTTACTTGCAAGTGGCTGAAATGTTGTTTTGTAATAAATTTAAACAACAAAATTCATATAGTTTTCATGTTTTTTTTGTGTTTTCTTCTGTGTTATTTTGTTTCTTTGCTTTGTTTTGATTTGTTCCTTCAACTTTTCTCAATTATATGAGGCGAACTGGTTGATATTATCTGAGGAACAGCTTCCAACTTTTGGTTAGAAAATTATTTGTTTCATTGTTTTTCCGTTGGGAACAATTGTCTTTGAATACCCATCCAATTTAGAAAGTGTTAAATGCCATACTTTTGAGGAAATTTGTATAATGTATATTGGGATTCGAACGCAATTTAGAATATTATAAATTTTTTAACAAACTGTATACGAAAAAATGTTTGAAAACAATTTGTTTGAGAGCAACGTCCATCTTCATCAAAACAATTACGTTGAATCAAAAACATTTAAAGAGACAATGTAAGTTGAATTTAAGGCGGTATTTATTTTTAAAAAAATCAGAAACAATCTATTCGAAAAGTCGGTGACTAAATTTCATGCATTTATTCCCGTGCATTATTTAATTTTTTTAAAGAGAATAGTTTGTATTCAAGTGAATTTTTTGAAGTGATCTGGTTATGTGACCGATAGTTTGCCGTTTCATAACATTTTCGGAAGTAATATCCGTTTAAGGAACAACAAAAAATAATATTACTTACTTGGGTGTCTTTTGGGGGATTTTAACATCATTAATATACTTCAAAGAGTCGGAATCATAAGTCACGGAATCGTAATTTGAGTTATGAAAAAAAGTTAAAATAAAAATTCTCATAATGCAGACTTTCAAGACGTAGGTAAATGGAAATGCCATGATTTCGCAGGACACACTTTTGATAAGAACTGCACTATAAATAACTAAAACTCATCTCATATGGTTAACAGATAATACTTTGTATGTCAGATAATTATTTGTGTCTTACATACTATTCTGTACGTACTCATAACCGGAATAATTTGTGGGTATTTTGTGGATTTGCCCTTTAAGCGATTGCTACAGCGTATGTAATGCAACTTTACTTACGCAACAAACGCGGTTTAAACAAGCAGTGTATTATTAAAACAGGAAGATATTTATGAAAAACGATTTACTTGAATTAGGATTGTTTTATGCTTAAATTATACCTGTCTGGTTGCTATCATCATCAAAAGAAACCATCAGTTTGACGCATTGCTTCTTGGCCAAAATAAGGAAGCAAAGCAACTGCTTTTTGCGCGTTCTTCAAAATTTCTCAACGAAACAACTTTTACACCAAAAAAATAGTGTCTAATGTGTCAGAATAACAGGTTTTTGTTGGGAATTTGATCAAACCGCCAGAAGAAATCCTAAATTGAAGAAACCGCCACTAGTGTTCTTCTATAAAACTGCGTAAAGATCGCTTTCCAAGTTTTGCCTCACTAAGAAGTTTTGAATTTTACTTATTTTGGCTATTTTGGGCTCTTTAAGGCCTTTTTGAACCGCACTAGTGGCGTTGCACCAATTTTCTATCATTCTTAACTTAACTAGCTAGAAAAATAACACAAAACCTAAGCGCAAGTAATCGCAATAAAAATAACATTTACATGTTTTTTGTTGAGAATTTGGCAATTTCGTTGGAATATCCGTGGTATGGTATGTGCCTTTGCATTCGCATCCACTTGCATACAGGAAAGATTTATATAGTACATATTATACCATTGGCCAAGGCTATAATTTATCCTTTCAAAATTAGAACTGGTGGTTTATGAAAGATGGTATCTGCGATCACCAATTTAAAAGCGGTGCACAAAGAATGCCGGTTATAAGGTGATAGGAAATCTGATAAGGTTAATTGACAAGCCCGGCACTCATGGCGCCAATTGCCAAAGCGGCCAGCAGGCAGCTAAAGAAGAAGAAAAAGAAGAGCAGTGTTTCGAACAAGGCCCGTCTGGAGGGTTTCTTTGAATTTTTAATCGAAATCGGATACCAATTCGTCGAAAACTCCTTCGTTTTTGTGATGGTTATTGATTTTCGTTAATCGTGATTGAATTTTCGTTTCTATGTTTAGCTGTAAATTCATTTTAATTAGGCGAACTTCATATTCCGCTCTTTAGCGTGTGTCTCTTTTTATTTTCTATCGATAGATTTGTATTCAGGTGCATCTTCAATTAAATAATCTGGTCGGACATCCATTGTCTTCTTAACTTTGTTAAATAATTACGATTGTATCAGTTCAGTACGACATTATTTAATTATTTAAGTTGAATTGATGAACTGTTAATCATGAAAGACGCAATTACTACAATTACTCCCAGACATTGTTTGCAAATAATTGTTTCGTAAATTGCTTGGAAAAATCTCGATCCATAGCGGAAACTCTCCTGATAAAGACCTGTATACATGATTTTCACGCTATTTCCTGTCTTTCCACGATTTTCCACCACTCCACCATGCCCTTCTATTCGCCTGATACAGTTTCCGTCAAACCGGAAGTTTCGTCTTATTTTACATCATTTGTTAACCCCGGGCATATGGCAATGTTTTCTCCATTCATCTGTTTACAGGCTGTTTGAGTAAAAAATTTGTTTCTGAAGGTGATAGATTATCGGGAAAGTTTAACGAATGCGAATTTTTCGTCATTCGGTTCTTCAGCTGTAAGTTGAACTTACAGGTGACTGTAAGTTGATGTCGATCAAATCAGTGGTGTAAACGTTGCAAATCATTTTTCAGTTTAAAGCAAACAGTTTTGGGTGAAATTATGCGAAACATTGGGATTTGTTGCAAAGAAAACCATTTGATAATCGTAATTTAGCTTTTGCTAGTGGACATTTTATTAGAGTGTTTATCTGTATTGATTTTAGTTGATTTATTTATCGGTGGGTCAATCAGTTTTTTACATTATTACATTTTTTTACGGAAGCATGCATATTTGTTTATAAATAATACATTTTGTTCATTCGCGTGATAAACTGCTTCAATTTCATGTCCGTTATTCTTTTTTATACCTGGGTTTATTGGATTTTCCATGAAAGTCGGATATCCAGGTTTTACCGAGGCCGGTTGCTGCTGGCCTGGTCGTTGTATCCCAAAAAATGGAACTTTTCTTCCATTTTCCAGGTTTCCCCAACATATTTCCCAGGAAACACAAAAGCATAATTTTCCTGGTTGATTGAACACTTTCTTTTCATTTTGCTTCAACACCTTACTTTGTCAATGTAGATTGAAATTAATTTTTGTTTGCTTCCGCTGAATACGTTAGGACTTCCGTTCATTGAAACAAACCGATAATGGAATTTCCCTGAATTTTACTTTACCTTGGCTGTTACCGGAAGTGTTATAGCAGGATAGCAGAAAATGTGCTGGATAATATATCGACTGTCTTTGATGACAACAAGTGGTTGGTTGGGGGCGGATTTTCCGGGGGCGGATCAAACCTGTTCACATCAACAGGTGTTTGGGAAAGCGTTTGTTCTATTAGGAGGTGAAAAATGTCTCATGCGCACATTGGGAAATGAACCGCAAACTTGAATGGGTAAAAGGGGACAAAACAATCGTTTTTTGCTGCTGTATAAGCACAAGTTCTCGATACAAATGAAAACATTTTTTCATTAGTCTGCAAAAGACTATTCAGACGATTTTAATGAAATGTTTACAGTTTGCTGCTAACCGTAGAAGATATCTTTTGGATTACAATTTGCTCATTATTGACTGGGCCGCGTTCCCGGTGCAGCCGGTTAGGTTACTGCAGAAAAAAAAAACGCTTGGACCCTTTTTTGGTC
Source organism: Dendroctonus valens (assembly GCA_024550625.1). Taxonomy (NCBI): domain Eukaryota; kingdom Metazoa; phylum Arthropoda; class Insecta; order Coleoptera; family Curculionidae; genus Dendroctonus; species Dendroctonus valens. The sequence goes on along the minus strand of JAJTJO010000319.1, from coordinate 2,155 downwards.
ACTTAACGATTGATTTTTAATAAAGGAATTAGAAAGGGAATATTTTTAATCTCATACTTTCACCAGTCAGTCTTCTGGTATTTCGTTGCCGCTAAGAAATGATCCATAGAAGAAAGTTTTATGTAGTAAGTCTTTTTTATTACTGTTTACCAATCAGTGTTTAAAATGTCTATTTGCTTCAATGCAAAAGATACTTGATTGTAACCTTATGAAAATCACAAAAAGAGCTACCGGCTGTTATTTTTTGTATCCATTAAAGTAACCCGTTCCCTTGTTGTCCTTGAAAATAATCTGAGGGTTGTAAATGTTTTACATATTAAAAAACGTTTTTTTTACAAAAATTATCAATATGTGTCTCGAAAACATTTTCGGGCATAACTTAAGTAAAACTTGCTTATTTTGATGAAATACCCAGTATACTGAAAGTTTTAAAAACCGACTTTTCTCTATAAAATTATTTCAATTTGTTAACTTGTTCGATTATGGTAACATAAATAATTATTGAAAGTTCTTCATTGAATGTGCTTCTTAAACACATCAATTTTGAAACAACATCAGTTTTCCGAATCAGACCTTCCAGGTTTTGAATTTAGTATAAGAATAGACGTAATAAGGCTACATATACTGCACACATAAAATTTTATGACTTTTTGCAAATCTCTTTATCTTTTGCTTTTATCAATGTCTGAGTTGAAAATCCCAAAATATGAACAATTTAATTTATTTGTATATCTGGTTTATCGGTTATAAACGAATAACCTTGAGAAATATGTATAATTTATTATTCATCATTGACTTTCAAACCATTAGCATCATTTATGTAGATGCAGTTTACTAAAGCGGATTTCAATCGTTTATTGGCACAATAAAAAAGTTTAATATAATTTTTTACATTCACTATGATATAATCAAATTGTCTAATGCTACAAGCATTAGACTCTTTCGTCAAAAGTGGCATTCTCGGACGATGCGTTTAAATCATCCCTGTCTTTTGAGGTACTAACAATACTTTGTCTTGGTGTTGGCGGTGCCGAGTGATCAAGAGTCTGAAGTTCTTTCTGACTTCTATAATGCACCACTCCTGAACCAAATGCATCTCCCATCACATTCACAGCAGTCCGGAATCTATCCCTAGAATTGGCCAAGAATAATTAATTTTTGAAATTTGCGCTAAGTGTTCTTGAAAGTCCACATCCGAATCTTTTTTATTAGTTTACATTTTTTAAATGACCAAACTTCTTCAAGAGGAATAACATTGAACTTGGAAGAAAGTCACTTACAATAACCAATCAACTGCCAATATGAGTGTAACATCTTCAGCAGGTAGTCCTACAGTATCTAACACCATTACCATCGTAACCAAACCGGCTTGAGGAATACCAGCTGCTCCTATACTAGCGGCCGTAGCAGTAATACTAATGGCAATAATCCGTCCAATGTCCAAAGACACACCCCTCGAACCTAAATCAATTTGTAATCATCCTTAGGATAAAAAGTGAAGCCTTAAATTTGCTTGGCTGTAGATCAGTTTGAGATCGATCTTCTAGATACCTGGGCAATGAATATGGCAGCTACAGCTTCATATAACGCTGTTCCATCCATATTAATTGTAGCTCCAATTGGAAGGGTAAATCTAGCTATTCTAGGATCTATACCAAGTTTTTGTTCCAGACATTTGATTGTTAATGGCAACGTGGCCGTACTAGGATACAATTGATCATGTTGATTTGTGAACTGATTAGTTTAGTACGTTTTCGAACGTCGTTTCTTACCTAGAAGCTGTTCCAAAGGCAGTAGCAATAGCCGATCCGAGACACTTAATAAATGTGAAAGGATTTCTTTTTGTCAGCGCAAAATATAACAGCGGCAGGATAATGAATCCTTGTATAAACAAACCTATCATCACGGTTAAAAAGTATAATCCCAGCCCACTCATTACCGACGCTAAAATTTAAGGCGTTGTTAATTTTTTTCAAGCAACTGCACTTGGTAATGATGCAACTATCTAATATACTCATTAAACTAATTGCTGCTTACCCATATCGTCCATTTCCAAAATTTCTGCACAGACGAGGAAGAGAATACCTATCGGCGAAAGCGTGATTATCCAGGACGTTATTTTCATCATCATTGTCAATAAGTTGTGGAAAAACTT
>JAJTJO010000318.1:0-45278 GCA_024550625.1 Dendroctonus valens | reverse complement strand
TGTAGTGGCCTGTATCGTTCGGCCAGACCCAGACGCTTGTCTAGATAAGTCAAGATAGGTTATCTTGGACTTCCATGGTAGCCGCTGTCCTTCAAGCTCCAGCTGGCCTGGCGGGTTCTGGAGTCGTCTCGTGGTTAAGTGTATAGTCTGCGTCTTCACCGGATTGAACTCCATTTTCCATTTCCTGCTCCATTTCTGGACCTGGCCGAGATGTCTTTGGAGTCTCTCCTTCATGTAGGGGCCGTTCCCTGTGGCAGTGAGTGCTACATCATCTGCGTAGATGTAGCACTCTGTTGTCTTCGTGGTGGGGAAGTCTGCCATGTAGATGTTGAAGAGGGTGGGGCCCAGCACTGATCCTTGGGGTACTCCTGACATCACCGGTTTGCTGTCTGAGAGCTGACCATCTATTTTAACCTGGAAGCTGCGTCCAGATAGGTAGCTGCTGATGAGCTTGGTTTGGTGTCCCGGAAAGCCAGCTTTGATCATCTTGGCTAGCAGGGCCTGGTGCCAAACTTTGTCAAACGCCTTTGACATGTCTAGGAAGACAGCTCCTAGACCATTTCGGCGGTTTAACTTTTGCTGGATCCTTGTTGTGAGCCGGGTCGTGAGTGTGGTGGTGCCATGACCCGGCCTGAATCCATGTTGCTCATCTAGCAGCACCTTCTTGTCTTCTATTGTATCCTGGATGTGGTTCAGGATACATCTTTCCATAATTTTGCCCATCATGGGTAGTAAGCTGATGGGCCTGTATGACGTAAGCAGCTTCCGGCTTGCTCTCCTTTTGTGCACCAATACCACTATTGCCTTCTTCCATGTGGTAGGGAAGTATTGAAGGTCCAGGTTTGCATTTGCCACTGTGGTGAGGTCCTCAATTGTTGTTTTCGGGAATTTCTTGAGAACCTCATTTGAGATTCCATCATGTCCAGGGGCCTTTCTCTTTCCTGCCCTCTTGATGATGTCCTGGATGATCTCACTGGTGACTTTCTTGACTTGTGTTGTTGTCTGTCAGTTTTGGAAGTGGGCGGCTACTATGTTTTCCACTTCGTCTTCTTGGTCTGGGTGATCAACCAGGTTTACTTTGCACTGGAGCTCTAGATGATTTGCAAAGAGCTCCAGTTTCTCTCTGGGGTCCTCAGTGGTTTTTCCGTTATCCTGGATGGGTGGTATTGGCTGCCTTGGTCCTTGGTTGAGGTTCCTGGCCATTTTCCAAAGCTCTGTGTTGAACTCATCAGCCTCTACTTCGTCCATGCGGGCATCCCAGTGCTACGATCGAACTCCTTTGATGTCTCTCTGGATCGCAGCCTGGAGACGGTTGACATGTCTTTTTAGGTGTGGGTCCTGTGTCCGCATGGCTCTCTGTCGTAGTCGGTTTTTCTCCCTGATTTTGGCTTTTAACCAGGGAGGTATTTTGTCTTCTTGGTTGACTGCTACGACTTGTTGACTTGTTGAGGCTGCCGGGGCGTCTTGGATTTCCCTGGTGAGCTTTTCGACTGCCTGGTCCAGGTCTACCTCTGTTGTGGGCGGCTGGATCCTGCTGGTGCTTTCCAATATGTGCTGGAAAGTCTGCCAGTTGGTGGTCCTTTTGGTCGCAGTGATATCTTTGACTTGATTTGGTCCAATCTGTAGTAGTATCGGCAAATGGTCCGACGAAAGTTCCTGAAGTACTTCGGTGGTGACAGTCTTCCTGCGTTTTTGTACAGGAATATGTCCAGGATGTCATCTCTGCCATTGAGGGTGATGTGTGTTGGCTCTAGAGGTGCAGCGATCTCGAACATTGCTTTGCTGGCTTCATTTGATAACATGTTGCCTCTAGAGTTGTTGTAGTAGCATCCCCAATTGATGTTTTTGGCATTGAAGTCCCCGCCATGTATTGTTGGCCGGTCATCCGGGAAGAGATTTTGAACATCCTCGGGACACAACGTAGCGCTTGTACTGACGTATACGGACCCGACTCTGATCTCGATCCTTTCCATTTGGATGGCCACCATGGATTCCTCCAGTTTCGCCGGTTTGACGATCTGATGGTGTTGAATTGACCTCTTCACTGCGACCAAAGTGCCTTCGATGGTGGGAGGGTGAGTTCTGACTCCCTCCTTTGTAGTCACGCCACAACCATAGTTGATCCTCTTGTGGTTGAGGATCCTCGTGATGTCGTCATAACGGGATTTCTCCCGAGGACGATAGGAGGGAGTTTACTCCTCCTTTGCGGTTGCTGCTGGGCGGCAGGGGTGGCCTGCTTTTTCTTGGCATCTGGGATTTCCTGCTGCTGGGCTGGGCTGCTGGCTCTTCTGTTTTGTTGGCCTTCCTGGGGTCCTTCCTTTGCTGCTTACCTGCGGACAAAGGATTGGTATTAGCGTTATTAGTTGTTGTGTCATCACTGGAGGACAAGGGTGCGACACGCTTCCTCTTGCGACGGCGATTTGGGTTGATAAAGCCCTCGCCTTCGGAAGACTCCGTTGCCGGGCCCCTTCCTCCCTTGGATTGTTGGAGGAGCTGAGTCCTCGCTTTCGCTGGGCGATGTTGTGCCTTCCTCCATCGCAGTCCTTCTGGTTGGTGCGATGTGCCGTCCACGGTATTCTTAGCATTCTTCGCCAAGCCCACATTTTAAAGGCGTCGACCCAGGCGACGCCTGCCGGTGGCCTTTATAACCCATGTCTTGTCTCGGAAGCGTACCAGAAAATGGAGAACACTAGGGCATGGGGAACAGTGCTTTTTTGGATTTGATTTTTGGTATATGTCGATCTTTCCATATTTTCTGTAAGTGGCTCTTTGCTGTTCTGCCAAATTCAATCCGACGGCGGATATGCATCTCGATGTGTAGGAAGAGAAGATAAGCCAAAACATAATATATTAAATCAAAAATAGATAAATAAATAAATCGCATTTATTCCCCCCCCCCCCCCCCCCAAAACCCCAATAGAAAATACTTGAACTCGGACTTAACTGGAGACAAATGTATAATTTGTATAAAGAAAATTGTGTCAAACAAAGCAAATAACCAACGAAAGAAATTAAAATATTATTATCAAATATTCCATATACAACGTTTTAATTTACACTTTTAAATTCGCCTAAACACGCTATATGTTAAGTTGTTGCGACAAACTTCACTTGAAATAAAGGCTACTAATGAAGAAAATGGGAAACAGGAACTACTGTTTCAGAGGAATGCATCAGAGAAAGCGGAAGCGGCAAGGAAAAGTCTAAAGAATGATTCGGAAAGATGTGGTTGAAGCTACGTACGTAATATCGTTTGATTTGCAGAAAGTTCTTCCTTACCCAAAATTAACAGTTTCTGTTGCTTATTATAAAAGAAACTTATACTTATTATAATTTGGGTATCCACTGTGAAAATGATAAGACGGGATACATGTATACATGGACTGAAACTGAAGGTGGACGAGGATCACAAGACATAGCAACGTGTTTAGTAAAACATTTAAAACACAAGGCTGCTTCTTATAAACACGTTACTACTCAGATTCATGCACAGGGCAAAATCGAAATATAAAACAAGCGTTTCACTTCTTAAACTTGTGCAAAATGAAGATATCAATATCGAAACGATAATCTTAAATTCATGGTATCTGGACACTCTTTTCTTCCCAACGATGCTGAGTTCGGTATAATAGAAAATGCAGGCCCGTAAAACTGGTCAAATTTATAGCCCGGGTCAATGGATAGACATATTAAGAATTCAAAAAAAAGCCCCCCCAGTTTAAGCTTACTGAAATGTATCATCAAGGTTTTTTAAGCACGAAAAACTTGGAAGCCGCAATTACAAACAGGAAAAAAACTATTTGTGGTTATAGTTTTCACTGGCTAAAATTAGGTGGCTTCGCTTCCACCGAGACCAACCTCTACAATTTCAATTTAAGGAAGCCCTAGATCCTACTTTCTGAATTTTATAAAATCGATTTGCCTAGAAGAAATTAGGTAGACCTTTTGAAGAATTTCTCGACTATTCACCTGGCTCCACTTTATTCATCAAGAACAGTTGTTACAGCTGCTAAAAAAAAGGATATATATATATAGACCAGTATTATTCTATGCGCCTCATGTGTCTGAGGTCAAAATATCAAACTTGAGCTTGACTTGTAGCTAGACAACAACTTATTGGAAAAGTGATAAAAAATATTTACAAAATTCGCACATCTACTACCAAGTAGGAGAACAGAAAGTTAAAGTGGTACCAAAATCACATAAAAATTAACTACCTAACTAAAGTAACTAACTCTACTAAACTAGTAACTAAAGGGTATTATTATTACTACGAAGTAGGAGAGCAGAAGATTAATGGAAGAGCTACGCTTGTGACAGTTTGTTGTGTTGTGACGAATTTTAACATTGATCATTTCCAATAAATCTTCAAAATTGGATTTCGATAACCAATTTGGAATCGAGGATTTTTGTCATTAAATGATGAAAGAAAATGCAGAACGAACCTGTGTGCAGTACCCACCGATATTTTGCATACATCGCAGGGTAACAGCCCAAACCATAACGTACGTGTGAGTACCAAGCAAGATTAGACTGATTGCAACAAATCGGAAGCAGCAGCAGAAGGTCGATACGGTACTTCAAATTTTCAAAACTTAACACCTGGCGGAAGTGACCTTCTTTCAAGAACACCAGAGCCCCGAGAAGAGGCGCGGAGCTTCGATAGGTTAAAGTCCTGTGCTGGAGGTGTGATTACTAAACCTAGTGTACTTGTGGACAGCTATGTTCTTATTGGTTGATAACAAGCATTCAAGCTTGACGTTTTATTGCCCTCGCATTAAAAAACATTGTAATATATAAGACGTAACCACCTATACATTTCTACTTTTGTTTAGATCGTTAATATTACTTTTTAATTTTATCTTCATTTCTATATGACCCTTGAAATTAAGGGCTGTTCTGTAATATTTAAAAATACATTTTAAGACTTAACATCAGAAGAGGTTTTTTTGCCTAGCCGAGATTGGCCATTTTGAAGTTGCGTCCATTTTATTATTTAACATTTTTACGCTAGAATGTGACTTCTCATTGCTCTGTTCTACGGGAATGTCTAAAAGCAAAATAACTTACCTGAAGAAACAAATTACCTAAGATGAACTCAAAGAATGAGTTGAAAATTAATTTGCTTATTAATTATTAATAATTAATAAGGGTCGAAAAAAGGTCCCGTTTTTTCTAGGATTCGGGATACCTGGTTCATTATTAGCCGGCTTAGGTAGGAGTTATTTGAGCCAGCGAGACCCTAAGACAGGGATGGCGAAACAAAGGCACGTGACACAATATTTGGGACACGTCACTGATCACAAATTTTCTTATGATACACTATTTGTGCAGCTGTGAAAAATTCGCTGGCTGAAAAAGAAATTGTTTCCGTAACAACTGATGGTGCTCCAAGTATGGTGGGTAAAAAAAATGGTTTCATAAGTTTATTTCAAACAGACGTAAGGCATTCGATTCTTCAATCCACTGCATCATTCACCAATGAGCCTTGTGTGCTAAGAGTGGTTTAACATCTATTGATAATGTAATGGCGGTAGTAATCACAAAAATACTCAACCTCATCTCGACGCATTCTTTAAACAAGGGAAAGTTCCATGCTTTGTTAGATGAAGTCCCCTCGATGTACAATTGCTTACTGATAAACAATAATGTTCGTTGGCTGAGTGGCGGGTATGTACTTGAGAGATTTGTGAATTGCTTTGGAAGAAATCAGACTGTTTTCTGCAAAATGAGGGAAAAGTTGAAGAATGCTCACAGGTGTTGGATGTTATATAGTGTTCAAAATTGATGTTTTTTACAGACATACTGACAACATTTAAATAAGTTAAACATGAAGCTTCAGGGTATAAATAAAACAATTATCGTCAGTGATAGATCTCATTCGCGCTTTTGAGGACGAAACTGCAAGTTTGCAGGAACGATATTATCACAAGAAACTATAAGTATTTTCCAAATTTTAAAAAATATGTTAACGATTTAGAAATCCATGAGAAACCAAGTGAAGACCAAGTTACTGAAGACTTTATTTCTCTGATTTGTTCTTCAATCAAAAAGTTTTCAGCGAGATTTTCTCAGTTCAAAGAATTATCGAAAATACGCAAGTTTATTATGTACCCTGATGTGACGTCATTTGATAAACTGAATTTATTTCGAACCAATCGAACTCGATTGGTTGGAAATTGAAAAATTTGAAATGCAGCTGGTTGATTTCCAGTCTAGTTCAATATGGATTCGAAAATTTACTGAAACAAGGACAGAGCAAGAATTAATTAAGGATAAGTAATATAAGTGAAAATGCCAATAACAAAATTTTGGAAACTTGGAAACCGTTACCAAACACATTTAATTGTGTGAAGAAGCTGGCTCATGCTGCTCATCAACAACAGTCATTATTTTCAGATATGTTCGGTTCAGCATGCATTCTGCTAAAAGTAACATCTTACAACCCTAACATATGTTATTTGTCATCTAATCTGCAACAACAGAAGTCACACCAATTTTACTCTTAATTTAAATTAAGCGTATAATTGAAACATTGCAAAATGTTCCTCTTTGATATTTGTAGTAAATAAAGAGATTTGAGTAGTTATTAATATTAGTTCGCCATCCCTGCCCTAAGAGATCACCCATCGGTCCATTACAACCACTTGGTTTTTACTTGATTCAATTTGCTTGTAAGGGAGGTTGCCTAAGGTATGGGCTTACTAATGTCTTCGACAAGAACACAAGCTGAGACTTGCTCGGATTCGCATATTTTATTGCTCTCTCGACTGTTATGTTCTCCGTGTATGCCGGACGTCAAAATAACGTACTTGAACTTGATACTTGTAGCTAAACGCTGGAGTTATTGCAGTAAACTGAGAAAATAAAAATTACCAAAATACCAGGCAACTACGAAAATTGGCATATCTACTAGAATAATTACACCAACTAAACTATATAATGATACCAGAATAGGTTTTCTCCAAATGGCCGAAATGAAACAAGCCTAAATGAGCTGCTCTAAGCTAATTCTACGAAGTAGGAGAGCAGAATATTAAAGGAAGAGCAACGTTTGTGACAGTCTGTTGTGTTGCGAAGTACCATCCAAATGTCGCAGGGACAGGCTTCTTTGCAAGGTGATTGGGTGTTTTAAACAACGCCCACTTTTGAATTGAAACGACATTGTGTTGGGACTTACACGCACATAAAACATCTTACCTCAATATCTTCTTAGAATCAGCCCAAATTAGTTGTTCGAATCAGGATGTAGACCATGACCAGATCCGATACACGTTCGTAATTTGGATTTCGAAAACCAATTTCCCATTAAAGACTTTTGTGAATATTGAATTGGAATCAAAAGAAAGGCCAATACATTTATTTTAGCATCTTATGACACAATCTTCGGTTGAACGTTTGAACAATCATGAATCGAACATGTTGAATGACCTGATGTACAGTGGCCACCAATATTTGCATCCAATTCAGGTAGCAGCCTAAACCACGGCGAACGTGTGAGAACGCCCCAAGCTTTGAGTAAAGATCGGATATGGGCCAGGCTAGAAACACATGCTGAGACGGGTTGGATTCAAATATTCTATTGCCCTTTGAAGTGTCATGTTCTCCTTGTATGTCTGAGGTCACAACGTCTAAACTCAAATAGCTACTGAATAAACTGACAATATTACACGAAATATGAGAACAGACGATCGACATGGGAAGCGAATCATAGTGTTTAATAAAATTTACTTAGGGGCTGCGCCCAAATTACGGAAGGCAACTAGGGAGGAAGGGGGTCATACGTTTTCTTATTGCGAATTACATAAATCGGGTGTATACCGCGTGTCCGCTTTTGGAGCTTGAGATGGAACCGGGGATCTCGGTAACCATATAAGATACGAGATTGGTGAAATTAGGGCAAAGTTGGGCAATCTAGAGTTCAGCAAAATTCTCTTCGAAAATTAAAAAAAATTCTGCTGCTTCCGCAGATAGCCTTAAAAATCCGAAATTCGAAAAAGTTTTTATTTTTTCCTTAGCTTATTTGGCGTGGAAATTTAAAATGAATAATCCTTCATCTTTGCATCTTTTTCTCTTCTACAACGTGGCGATGTTGTATTTAAAATCCGACTTATGAATACTCGACAACCATCATCAACTTTGTTTTCGCTTATGGGCCCCATCTTGGATTTTTACATGTTTTAATTCAGCTTTTTGTTCTGATTATTATGCTGATTGACATGTTAAGGTTCAGTCTTGCTGTTTGGTGAAAATAACAAAAATCTTGTTTTTGCAAAGAGTGCTTTGGAATAGCACCCACTCTTTTGTTTAAGCAACACATTTTTGACAGTTTCTGTATCTGTTGGAGTTGATAAAAACGGGAAAAAATGTATTATAAATTTACATAGGACGAAAATAAACTTTGAGAGAGATTTATATGAGCTGTTCGAAGTGTTCACCCTTCACTTTGAAGCACATATCTATGCATATTCTTAAATTTTGTAATGATCTTAAAACGATCTTATTTTCATTTTGGTCGGATTTTAAATACAACATCGCCACGTTGTAGAAGAGAAAATGTTGCTATGATGAAGAATTATTCATTTTAATTTAATAGAAAAAAAGCTTTTTTTAGGATTTCGGTTTTTTGCGGACATCCCAATTATACGCAAGTAGGAGAGCAGAAGATTAAAGATATAGCAACATTTTTCAAAACGTAGACACGTCAAATGGACAGGCTCCTTTGAAAAATGGTTCAGTGCTTTAAAGAGTGGGTCTAACAGTAACGCCTGCTTTTAAATAGGAAGGGCATTGTTTTGTGACATACGCTCACACAATAATGACCTTTTTTGGTTTGAAACTGCTACAAGCATCAGAACATCAATGTTTAGGGCTGACATTTATCTAGCGTCCTTCACATCCACTTTAACCGATTCTGACGATTGTCTCTTGTTATCCCCCTAATATTTGTCGAAAAATGAATTCGTTCTTGACATACTACCCTAGAAAGTTAAGTATACATACCCCGTCAACCAAAAATTTCAGTTTGAATGAGGACTTGGACCACAACTATATAATTCCGATACGAATGTATCGGAATCGGCATTTGGATTTTGAGAACCAACGCAGTTAAGGATTTTGATGAATATTTCCAATGGAATCAAATGAAAGTTTGACGCATCTCCGATATTTTATCTTCGTCATTCTATGATGAAACGAGTATGCAGAACCTGATGTGCCGTAGCTACCGATATTTTACACCCACCGCAGTTAACACAGACCAAATCATGACGAACGTGTGAACACGCCCAAGCTTTGAGAAAAGAACGAGAATGGGCACGCTGAGAACATGCTGAGACTTCGGATTCAAACATTTTATTGCAGTGCAGTGAGTGAGTTGCAGGATGCAGCTCACCACCTATCTGGGCAGCAAGCTTCTCCCTATTTAATAGTTGTTCGGTTCTTCATTGTTCGATTGCGTTTGAATGAAGAACCTGTAAATCGTGTTTTTTAAAAGTATTCTCTCCAAGACCCGAATCGAAGTCGTGTTTGAGTAAGGTCATTTTTCATTAGCTTGTTATAATAGATTTGCCGATTTTCCAGAAATTCATATAAAAAGGAGTCTTAAACCGAGCTTCGTGGTGATAAGACGTGCACATTGTTAGCATATTTAAAGCAAGGTCGTTTACACTACGGCAAAGAATTTGAAGAATCCAACCGCATTTACCGTTCAGCGAGAATATACGGGTCTAATTCAAACGAAAGGATGAACCCTGGGAGTTCGCAAGAATCCGAATCGGATTATGCCTCCCAGGATGGTGGGTTCAAAAAGCCACAATCGAAAAAACGGGGCAGAAAACCGAAGACGACCCAGCCAACCCAGCCAACCCAGCCAACCCCCACAACGCCAACACCTGAGGCCAAACGAATAGCTTTGGACTATCAGGCTACAACCGATAAAAACCAAACAACAAACAGCAAGACAACATCAACAAGATCTTCCACGTATTCGCACGTATTGACAGCGAACGCATTGTCGACCATCACCAGAGTCCAACTTGCAATCAGGTGGGAGGAACTCAACCCCAACAACAACGATGTGATTATAAGACAAGATAATCACTTTCTAATTAAAACCAACAATGATGACAAAGTAACACAAATTTTACAACAACTAAAACAGGAAAACATGATAACAGCATTCAAACTGCAAAAAAATGGTAGCCTCCCACTAATCCGACAACAAAAGTGAGGTCACCACCATATTACACCATCATATTCAGTCGTCGCCACTGTGCTCGACCTGGACATTGAAGACAGCATGCTTCTGAAACGCCTGGAGCAGCAGGGCTTCAGAATAAGGTTCTGCAGGAGAATTATCTCACGGGAGCGCAATGCACCCACACTCATGATGAGGTTAATAACCGGCAACATATCCACCTACGAAAGGTTGATGAACGACCGTGCGGTTCATTTTTTGGTCCCGCCGTGTGCCAAGTGCAACATGTTCAACCACAAAACGGAAGACTGCAAGCAATCGCCGAGATGCAACAAGTGCCAGGGTCCCCATCCAACTACCAAATGCGAGTCACCACTGCCAACCAAATGCGCAGCATGCAACTCTGAGGACCACGCAGCATGAAGTGCCCAAAACGACCGACAGCCCCAATCGACGGAATACCAAATGTTAAATTGGTATTTAAATTAATTCAAATTTATATATTTTTTTACTTTTATTACTCTCAGTAAAATTGTTAACTTGTTTAAATACATTAGTTGTGCAGTTGAATTTGAGTGTGCGTAATTTTGTATTGTCCATTGAGCGTTCCATAAATTCTTCACTAGCCGCAAAGTACTAGCTCTTGCTCTAACTCACGCCCGAGATAAAATAATTATAGTTGGAAGTAAAATTCATAACAAATTGGCGCCCAACGGGGGGCCCTATTTAATTTTTTTTGGAAGCGCTAAATGGACACTTACGATTCAGGTTTCAATGCAGGATATTTTTGGTCTATTTAGATATAGTTTGACCGATTGAGGGTTGCCGGTATATTTTGTTATATATTTTCGATATTCTTTTTTGGTACTGCGGTTATTTTTTTATATATTTTGATACAGTCTGGTAGGTAGTCATGGGGTGGCAAATCAATGCGTTGCATGCTCATGAGCTGGATTATGAAATCCAGCTTCGAGGTCTTAAACCCAAGGGTCCTGTTGACGATCGCCGAAGGATTCTGAGGGGTTTGCTGTCGCAGGAGAGTGCCAATCGGAGTTTTACTCAACCTAAAAATTCTTGCGAATTTGATAGGGATCACAGGGAAATCCTCGAATCCTTGGTCGATTTTAGAGCCAAGATTTCTGATTTTGTGAGAACTTCTTGTGACGTTAAGTATAAAAACTTAACCACCCGGCTCTGGCATGTCACCGGCCGTATAAATCGAATGATTGTTGGCTCCGATGCTGAACAGAAGATTCAGGAGGATGTATTGGTTCAAATTTTGATGCTAGAGAGTGATCTCGACAGCAAATTGAATCCGGTGACTTCTACTCCCAACACGACTGCTTCGAATCCACCTCAATTTAGTATGCCCAGTCACTCCGTACCAGTCTATAAGTGGGGGTTGAATAAATTTACGGGAGAGGGCTCCATTATGGCATTCCTGGATAGGGTAGAGGCTCTCAGAGTTTCGCGAAATTGTAGTATAGAGGAACTGTTTGCGTCGGCTGGTGATTTGTTCGAATCCCAGGCATGGACTTGGTGGCATAATCACCACATTAAAAATCGATTTGTTAATTGGGAGGATCTGGTTGATAAATTGAAGGAAACGTTTTTGCGAGATCATTATGATAGGAATTTGTTGGAGGAAATTAAATCCAAGAAACAGGACTCTAAAGAATCGGTGGCAATGTTTATTAGTTCCATGGAGGGTCTATTTAATCGCCTCATTGTAGCTCCCAGTGAGAAGGATATTGTGGAGATTATTCAGGAGAATTTGCTTCCCGACTATGTTAAGGCCTTTGCCCTTCAGGACATATCATCCATTGCTGCTCTAACCAAGCTCTGTAAAAGACTGGAAAATTCTTTCCAGGTTTCCGGAACATATAGGGCCCCTGTTGCTCGAGCTAGATTGATGGAACCTGACTTGAGTAGACCCGGTTTCTCCGGTCATGTCAATGTGGTGGAGTCAAGTTTCTCTTGGTGGAACTGTCAACGGTCTGGTCATAGGCATTCGGAGTGTTCGTCTCCGAAAACTTTGTACTGTTACGGGTGTGGTTGTCAGAACGTTACCCGTCCGAAATGTCCGAACTGTTCAAAAAAACGAGCGCGGCTCTGGCGAGAGAAGTGGCAACTTTCTCGTTGTGCGAGAACAACAGCGGGAGTTGTGCTTCCATCTTGGGTTTTGAGGGTTTGCATGTGCTGAAATCATTGAACCTATCTCTGTCAACGGATGAACCGGTTCATATTACTACTGCTGATGGCCAGGCGCAGAGTGTATTGGGTTTTGTTTGGGTCCCTGTAACATTGAATGGCATGACTAGACCAATTAAGATTTTAGTAATTCCGTCTTTAAAACAGAATTTAATTTTGGGTATCGATTTTTTGAAAGAGTTCGGTATTAGAGTAAATTTTCAAAATTTGTCATATTCGACAAGTCTTTCAGTGTCAATAGTCAATAAATTGCAGTCTCCTAACGAGTTAACTAACAATCAATTAGAGCAATTAGACCATATGAGGGAACTATATAAATCCATTGCACCAGCGGATAAATTGGGCTTAACCCACCTTGTTAAACATTCTATTGATACTGGCAATGAAAAACCTTTTAGACAAAGACCTTTTATCTTATGCAATGCAGAAATGCCTTAATGAGCAAGTCGATTCGAATCGTAACGAAAGTACGAGATGCTCGATTCTTGTCCTCCATTGATCTGAAGCAAGCTTTTCATCAGATTCCTCTTGATGAAGCATCAAGACCAAAAACCGCTTTTGCCGTGCATGGAAGAGGCATGTTCCAGCATCGAGTTTTACCTTTTGGATTGCATGACAGTGCTCAGAGTATGTGCCGATTGATGGATCTGGTTATAGGACCTGCCCTGGAACCATATGTTTTTTATTATCTAGATGATATTATTGTTGTCACGCCGGATTTTGATACCTATTGTGGGATTTTGAAGAAACTTTTTCTTCGACTTAAAGATGCTGGTTTAACGATTAATTTGGAGAAATGCCAATTCTGTAGACCTTCTTTGAAGTTCTTGGGCTATGTTGTGGATCATGAGGGATTGCGATCGAACCCTGATAAAATTTCGGCCTTTATAGATTATCCTGTTCCCCGGAATGCTACTCAGATTCGTAGACTTGTTGGTTTGATTGGCTACTATCGAAGATTTTTGAAGGACTTTTCTTCTTTGTGTAGTCCGAATTACAGATTTGTTGAAAGGTAGGAAAAAGGGACAACCTATCCAGTGGAATGAGCAAGCCAATGAGTCGTTTATAAAAATTAAGGAGTGTTTGACATCAGCTCCTGTTCTTGCTAGCCCTGACTATAAACGGCCTTTTGTTTTAATGTGCGACGCCTCAGACACTGGAGTAGGTAGTGTTTTGTACCAAGAGGAAGATGGATTAGAGCATCCAGTTGCATATGCCAGTCGAACCCTGAACAGGTGTCAAAGGAAATATACAACTACTGAGAAAGAACTGTTAGCTGTTCTCTTTGGAATTGAAAAGTTCAGATATTATTTGGAAGGCACGCAATTCACTGTCCACACTGATCACTCTTCGTTAGTTTGGCTAAATAACATGAAGAATCCTTCTCCCTGAATAGCTAGGTGGATTGTAAAGTTATCTCAGTATTCATTTACCATCGTTCATCGGAAAGGGGTTTGCAATAATGTAGCAGATGCTCTTTCTCGAAGTCTGGAAACCGTGTCCGTTTTGAACCTTACGAAATTAAGTGTTGATAAATTTTATAAGGATTTGATTGGGAAAGTTCAAGAATTTGCAGACCGATATCCTACTTTTAAAGCTGAAAATAACATTCTGTATAAGCACATTTTCCCGAAATATGCGTTGGATGGAAACATCTGTGATTGGAAAATTGTGGTTCCTAATGCACATAGATTGGTAATTCTTGAAAAATTTCATAATCACGAAACTGCCGGTCATTTGGGTATGTCTAAAACTTTAGCTAGGGTTTCTGAACTGTATTATTGGGCGAATATGCGGGAAACTGTGTATCAGTATGTTAGGAAATGTTCCGTTTGTGCTGCAAGTAAATCCAGTAAATTACCTCAGGCCGGTCTCATGGGAAATTACCGCAATATTAATTTTCCTTTTCAGTTAATTTCCGCAGATATGATTGGACCATACCCTAGATCTAAATCTGGTAACCAATACGTCCTGGTGGTCGTAGACTGGTTTACGAAATATGTGCTTGTTCATCCGATGGCGAAGGCGACTTCGAAGGCAATTGTTAAATTCATTGAGAATGAAGTATTTCTTATATTCGGAATTTGCCAAGTTTTGCTTGCGATAATGGAAGTCAGTTTACTAGCAAGGAATTTAAAGATTTAATGAAGAAGTATAATGTTCAAAAGACTTGGTATAATGCCAAATATCATGCTCAAGTTAATCATACAGAGCGGGTTAATCAAACTATCATCACTGCCTTAAGATCTTATATTCATGAAAATCACAAAACTTGGGATCAGTCTATTCATCAAGTCGCTCAAGCCATCCGATTAGCAAAGCATGAAGTTACTGGATTTTCTCCTGCATTTGTCAATTTCGCTAGAAATATACCTGTTGATGGTTCTTTTTATGGTTTGATTGCTGAAAATTCTAGCAATAAAGTGGATATTTCAAGTTCAGTGCATAACCCTGATACAGTTCAAGAAATGCCGGCTATTTATCAGGATGTTCAAGGGAAATTATATGATTCGTACTTGAAGAGTAAAAAACGGTATGACTTAAGAAGGAGGTCTGTTAAGTATCACGTGGGTGACTGTGTTTGGAAAAAGAATTTTGTTTTGTCAAAGGCCACTGATGGGTTTGCCGCAAAGTTAGCCCCTAAATTTATTCCCTGTATTGTAACCAAAGTTATCTCAGATTTGGTTTATCGGTTGAGTGACCGCGATGGTCGTGATTTGGGGAACTGGCACGTTTCGGATATTAAGTCCGATGTAACGATTGATGATGATTAACGATGATGAACAATTCCGCTCTACAGACAGGGGCGTACCTTTGGTGTGTGTGATCAGATTGGCGCAAAACTTGATGATCGCTCACATTGAGGTTGGGAAGAATACTTCTGTTCAGTATTCTGGAGGTGGTAAAAGTCCACCAAGTGTTATTGCGGAGTAATCTTCAATCGCTTCGCGCTTATTGTGTCAGCTGTGTAAATGGCTGACCGTATCTCAATGTTGTCGTTGGTTGTTTTGCGGTTTTTAGTTTAGGGTTGTTTGGTTTGGGCTTGAATTATGTGATGCCCATTTCTCCAGAATGATTAGTGTCGATCAGCACAGGGGTTTTTTTATTTCCTCTGTTGGATCAACCTTCAGTTGATCCAACAGCTTCATCCTTACGGGTCGATAAATTCAGGTTGATGTGGTGTTGATTGCTATTGGTAGCGATATTTTCTTTTTTGTTTTAATGCCGCCCTATGGTCTTTATTTTTTTGAGATACGTAGGATTTTTGTTCATAGTCGATGTTTAAAATTCCGACGTTACCTCTCCGTCTAGCTAGCCTTCAGCGGTGTGACGGCTTAAATTGTAAGTTTTGGCATTAACGCTAATGGTTGAGGTTCGCTATTGGTGTTGCCTGTAAGGACCTAGTTTTAAAGTTTAGCTCAACGCTTGTCGTCTGGATCCGTGACAGGTGTTTGCTCTTCAGGATCTAGTGAGTTTATTGCGAGAAAAAAAAAATTTAAACTTGGGTGTTTAAATTTTTTTTGGTTACTTAGGGGAGTGTGTTACGTGCAAATATTTTGCCGTAAACCTGTTAATTTGTTTTCGACCTCGGTATGCGTGTGCAAGTTATTTGCCAAGCATATCTGTTTTGGTTTTTTTCATCATAGAGTTAAATGTTGGCTGTAAAATCCGAATCTAGCAAATTTGGCGATTCCTATCGCAGTTTCGATTCTTATCGCAGGTGAAAGAAATGTTTGGTAGATTGCGGAATCACGTGTCCGTTAGGGCCAATGAATTTGGTGATTTTTGATTCCTGCGCCAACGGAAGGTTGGGGGGAGGAAAAACTTCTACTGGTGTAACGGTAGATTTTTGGTGTTTGAAGATTTTTTTAGGCCGTGACGATCAGATCGGCAGGTCGATTTTTGAGTTTGTTCCGCACGGTCGGGCTTTGAGATTTTCATTGTGTTCAGCGTTACCGCATGGTCGGTTTTTAAAAATTTTAGAATCAAGAAATTCATTGATGGTGGCATTGGTTGCAAGAGGCCTTTCTTTCCACTGGGAAAAGTGATCATCTAATCGGCGAGTTGAAATTTTGAAACCCAAGAACCAGATAGACGAATCCATGATGGCCGCTATGACTACGTGGAATTGATCCGAGATCCGTGGAGCAATTCAAAACCAGCTCTTTTGGGGAACCTCAGCGGGACCGTTGGATTTTTGACATTGAGGCTGGCTCTGGTGTTTTCCAGTTTGGTAGAAGTTGTATGCTACTTGGAAGCATGCTGGCGCCCAACTTTTGGTAAAGACTTTTGTTTTTTTATCAGTTTTTTTTATGACAGTATTTTTTTTATGATTGGAATTAATAACGTTTTATAGTTAACTGCTTGTGCTGAAACATTCAAGTTCGCCTGCATTCAGTTCATTTTGTTTTTTTTTTACTTTAATTGCGATTCACAGTCGGACCTGAGTGATTTCCTTATTTATTTTGGTACCCCTTTACTGTGGATTTTTTTTTATTTTTATTTATGATCACGACCGATCCCCATTGGAAGACCTGCGAGGCCACTGACTGAAGTGATCACTCCAGCAGGTCCCCCTCAGGGTCCTTCCCCTTCACCATCCAGGCTTGATTGAAGTTAAGGTATCCATAGATTAAGGGTGCTACCAAAAATATCCGAGTGATACACTTTAAGTAAATTTATATATTTTTTTTCTTTTATTACTCTCAGTAAAATTGTTAACTTGTTTAAATACATTAGTTGTGCAGTTGAATTTGAGTGTGCGTAATTTTGTACTGTCCATTGAGCGTTCCAAAAATTGTTCACTAGCCGCAAAGTACTAGCTCTTGCTCTAACTCACGCCCGAGATAAAATAATTATAGTTGGAAGTAAAATTCATAACACACTCAAAATAACGACCTAAAAAAGACACTGAACCAACTTAACAGAAACATTAACACTTTGATTGGACAATACCGACAAGACAAATGGCTAGAAACATGTAAAGAAATACAGAAGGACAAAGGCAAAACATACTGGCGAAAAATTAAGAAACTGGCGCAATACAGGAAGACTGGCACTACTGACACAATTGACGAAAACGGAATAGAACGTTACACAGACAAAGAGAAAGCGGACGCGTTCGCCAGACACTATCAAAGGGCCTTCAGCATATCGACAAACCCTAACTTCGACAATGACAACTGGAACTTGATCAACGACTGGTACTTGAACTATTTTAACAGCTCACCAAACTACACCTACAAACTGATCACAGACACAGAGTACGATGAAGCCCTAGCGCATGTCAAAGACACTGCACCGGGAGGGGATAAAATTAAGGCAAAACTCTTGAAAAGCCTAACTCAAGAAACACACAAACTGATCCTAACTGAATTGAATAACTGCATCACAAATGGCAGAATCCCAGAAACATGGAAAAACGGCTTAATAATCCCTATACCCAAAAATGGACTAGAAAATACACAACCGAGCAACTACAGACCAATTACACTACTTCCAGTACTAAGCAAAATGTTTGAATACATAATAAAGCAGCGGCTTGAAAAAGTGATTGGAAAATATATACCTACCTTCCAATTTGGTTTCAAACAACATCACTCGACTGTTCATCCGCTCTTTATTTTGGCCAACAATATACAGACTACCCACCTAACTGACAGAAAGACAGCTTGCCTGTTTATGGACATTAACAGGGCTTTTGATAGTGTCTGGCATAGAGGCTTACTATACAAACTATACAAACTACACACACCAACATATCTACTACACACCATAAAGAACTTACTAGAAAACAGACAACTACAAGTACAAATTGACAAAATACTGTCATTTTCCTTTTCCCCTGAACAAGGGCTCCTTCAAGGATCCCCGCTCTCACCGTTTCTCTGCAATATATACTGCCATGACATATACAATTACAACTTACCAGACAAAAATCAAATCGACAGATCGGCATACATATTACAATACGCAGACGACACGGCACTTATTGTACATGACAAAACTACTGAGAGAGCAGCTCAAAGACTCCAAACACTAACAAACAACACAATGACATGGTTTTATAAATGGAGACTAACACCAAACGCGTCGAAAAACCAACTTCTGCTCACAAACCACAGACTCAACGCTGACTCTCCTACAATAACTGCAGACGGCCAAAGGACACAACCAAAAACCGACGTAAAATACCTTGGAATTACAATTGACCACAAACTTAAATTCACTAAACACATACGAAACATCAGGGCAGAAACAATAAAGAGAACAAAACACTTCCGATCGATAACCTACAAAGACAGAGGAATTAGCACAAACACCGCCACCAAAATATATAAAGCTATTTGTAGACCCTTGCTAGAGTATGGACATATACTCATGACCAACGGAACAGAAAGGACAAAACGTTATATACAAACAACAGAACAAATTGCACTAAGACTAATAACACGAATAATCCACCCCCAAAACCCTCTACACGACCCCCCCCACCCAACTACTATACGAACGCACAAACATGACAAAGATTGCGGAAAGCCTCATACATCTACAGACAAAATAGACAAACAACCCCTACAACTGGATCATACTGAATCCCCTTTGTCTCACAAGTCCAACCAGACAATCCCGCTTCCGTTTCCCTACATCAACGCTACTCGAACACTTACAAACGCAACTGACTAGTGGACAATAAAATAATTTTTTCTTGTCATTGGAATTTTATTTAATAATATTGTTAACCTAGAATAAGAGAATTTTCATATTTGTTTTTTATTTAGATTAAGACTACATGTATTAAACAAGGGCAGAAAGACCGATAGGTCGATAGCATTTTTTAGAAATAAAGATATTTACTACTACTACTCATATAAAAATTAACTATGACATAATCGCCACATCTGTTCTCAACATTCTTCTTAGAATCAGCCCAAATTACCTGTCCGAATCAGGATGTTGACCATTACTAGATTCGATACACCTTCGCAATTAGGATTACGACCAATTTTCCACTGAAAACTTTTGTGAATATTGAATTGGAATCAAAATAAAGGCCAATACATATTAGCATCTTATAACACCATCTTCGGATGAACATTTGGCATGATTCAGGCGTAGAATTCTGACTTTCAATTAAGAATCGAACATGGCGAATGACCTGATGTGCTATAGCCACCAATATATGCATCCAATTCAGGTAGCAGCAGAGATTAGTACCAACTAATCAACTAGTAGAGTATCAACTAATCTCTGGTAGCAGCCGAAACCACGGCGAACGTGTGACAACGCCCCAAGCTTTGAGTAAAGATCGGATATGGGCCAGGCTAGGAACACATGCTGAGACGGCTTGGATTTAAATATTCTTTTGCTCTTCCAACTGTTATGTTCTCCGTGTATGTCTGAGGTCACAACGTCTAAATTCAAATAGCTACTGATTCTGATAAAAATTCCGAAATTCTGGTAGTGGAATAACACGAAATGTGAGAACAGACGATCGACATCGGAAGCGAATCATAAAGTGTTATTATGGTTTAATAATATTTATTTAGGGGCTGCGTCCAAATTACGTAAGTCCATTAGGGCGGAAGGGGGGTCGGTCATACGTTTTCTTATCGCGAATTGTCTAAATCGGGTTTATACCTGGTGTCCGTTTTTGGAGCTCAACCATGGCGATCTCGGTAACCATATATGATACGAGATTGATTAAATTGGAGCAAAGATGCGCAATCAAGAGTTTAGCAAATGCTCTTTGAAAATTTCAAAAAAGTCTGCTGCTTTCGGCGATATCCGGGAAAAATCGAAATTCGAAACATTTTTAAATTTTTTCCTCAGTTTATTAGGGGCGGAAATTTAAAATGAATAATACTTCATCATTGCAACTTTTTCTATTCTACAACGTGGCGTGGATTCTCGACAACCATTATCACCTTTGTTTGTCCTTGTAGGCGCCATTTTGGATTTTTACATGTCTGGATTGAGCTTTATGTTCTGGTTACTATGCTGTTTCACAGTTAAGGTTCAGTATTGCTGTTTGTTGAAAATTACAAAAATCCTCTTTTTGCAAAGAGAGCTTTAGAATAACATGCACTATTTTGTTTAATCAACACATTTTAGACCGTTTCTGTATCTGTTTGAGTTGTTGAAAAGAGAAAAATTGTAATATAAATTTACATAGGAAGAAACTAAACTTTGAGGGAGATTTATATGAGCTGCTCGAAGTGTTCACCCTTCACTTTCAAGTACAGATCTATGCGTATTCATAAATTTTGTATTGATCTTAAACGTCTCTTCTTTTAATTTTGATCCTTAAGGTTGTGATGATCTAAATGAGATTTTTCATAGTTCCCTATAAATAATAATCTGAAGGGGAAA
Organism: Dendroctonus valens; assembly: GCA_024550625.1. NCBI lineage: Eukaryota > Metazoa > Arthropoda > Insecta > Coleoptera > Curculionidae > Dendroctonus > Dendroctonus valens. The sequence goes on along the minus strand of JAJTJO010000318.1, from coordinate 24,496 downwards.
GATCTGGTGATCGTGCCGACCAACGTATGTGCCCATTGCTGGAAATGACTCTGCCTGTAAATATTTCAGACAAATAATCAGCCACTCTTGCAGCATTATGTGGTGGAGCACTATCGTGCTGGAACTAAAGGTTTCCCAAGCAGCGTAGAAATTTTTTTATCGATATAAAAGTGCAAATACGCATCTGCATTCAAATTGTCTTCGCAAATGTATGGGCCAATGATCGTATCGCCAAGTAATCCAACGCATACATTTAGTCCAAAACGTGTTCGTGGTCGTAGTCCTGGATGTTCGTGTGGATTTTCAGTTGACCAGACATGTTGATTGTAACAATGGAACATGCATGAGTTTGTAAATCACTGCATTCGTCCGTTAATATTACATTAGCAAGAAAATGGGGATTTTGTTCCATGATATTTCTACAAATGCTACCCTCCGTTCGGTATCTCCTGGATGCAAAACTTGGGTGATACGAATTTTAAATTGACGATATTTATGTTTCTTCTTGACTCTCCACACTGCCTGATGAGATACGTTAATTTCTGCTGCTATAGCTCTCGTTGAAGTAGAAGGATTATCTTGAATCTAATGGAGAATTTAATTTATTACTGTTTATGCTGTTCAGTTGAAATCAAAAGTCGAAGCAGAGAAGTCGAACACATGTCGCCGTGCCGACAATCGACCACCATTCAAAAATAAGTGTAAAATCTTAGTTTGATTAACTAAAATTATCCACTCAAATAAAAGAGCGTTACAGTCCACTAAACGAAAATCCAAACATTTGAATAAACAGGGATTTTGACCATAACTAATTCCGATACATCTTCGGCATTTGAATTTTGAGAACCAATCAAGTTAAGGATTTTGATGAATATTTCCAATGGAATCAAATGAAATGTCGACATCTCATATCAGATATTTTATCTTAATCTTGTATGACGAAACGAGCATACAGAACAAACCTGATGTGCCGTAGCCACTGATATTTTGCACCCACCGCAGTCGAAACCATGACGAACGTGTGAAAAGGCCCAACCTTTGAGAAAAGAACAAGAATGGGGCCAGCTAAGAAAGAACACATGTTGAGACTAGCTCGGATTCAAATATTTTATTGCTCTCTCAACTGTTATGTTCTCCGTGTATGTCTGATGTCAAATAACATACTTGAGCTTGATACTTGTAGCTACTAAATGCAAAGAAAGAGTCAGTAAGTAAACTTGAGAAAGTAAAAATTACCAAAAAAACAAGCAATCAAAAACCATGTTCCTGCAGTTGAATATTATTTTGCCCTAAAGCGTGTGAAAATCAAACATTAATATTTTATTAGCTTGTAATAATAGATTTGCCGATCTTACGATTTTCCAGAAAATCATATAATCACTAACTGACATAATCGTACTTGCAAATTTGCCCAGTCACCAAACAAAGCCTATATGAGCTGTACTAAAGTCATTATAAGAAGTAGGAGAACAGAAGATTAAAGGAAGAGCTCCGCTTTGAGACAGTTGGCGCTGACAGTGACAGCTGAAGTACCTCGATGTGTGCGATGTGGCATTCACGGTATTCTTAGCATTCTTCGCCAAGCCCACATTTCAAAGGCGTCGACCCAGGCGACGCCTGCCGGTGGCCTTTATAACCCATGTCTTGTCTCGGAAGCGTACCAGAAAATGGAGAACACTAGGGCATAGATATATCACGTGGAAATGTCAGACGGACAGGCTATAAACGTTTGAAATGTTATCGGATGTTTTAAAGAATGGGTCTCAATTTAAAAAAACTTCTGCTTTTGAATTGAAAAGATATTTTACTGGGACACTCGCACACATGCAACAATTCTCGCTCTGGGTTGGAGACTGCTTGCGTTCGAGAATAATCACATCAAGTAGGAGAGCAGACTGTCGAAGTGGTAGATACCTAAAATTTCCAAAACTATGAAAAGTCACCAGGACATGTGTTCTCAAAATAGCCAAAAATGGTAATTTAAAAGAATCAAGGGTAAGTAACGCCCCTTTTTTTATTTCATTGTCATTGCGCTAAAATGTAACTTTTCATTGCTTTGTTCTTCGGATACCTAAGCCTCAAAGTAAAATTACTCTGATACTAAAAAATGCAAATTTCTAAAGAATAATTTCTTCTATTTCACGTGAAATATTATTTTTCCGAGAAGCAACTATGAAGAAAGATTTCATTAGCTAGTAGTAAATTTGCCGATCTTACAATTTCAGAGAATATTTACAAAATTACAGATATTTCCTTAACTAACTCAATACCGGGGATTTCTCACAAATTTTATTTAATTTTCTTGCTTGAAAATTTGTCAAATTACCAAACAAAATTTATATGAGCTGTGCTTCTGATAATCGGGACATACATTAAATAACTAAACCAAAACCATCGAATTTTCTAAAATATACACATCAAATACATTTTCTGGACTAAGCTGATATAAATACCCGTTAGACGGAAAACCGTAGTAACAGAATTTGTCTCTGTTATTTAGCTAAAATGTGATTCTCACCGCCTTGTTCTTCGGATGTCTTAAAGCAAAATCACATTTTTACCCTTGATTCTATTTAAAAAATGTGGTTTGAAAATCATTTTGCCACTCACCGACCGATCAAAACCGATATGACCTGTGTACCTGACAGAGTAGTTAGTTACGCCAAGTAGGAGAGCAAAAGATTAAAGATATAGCAAAACTTTTCAAAACGTAGAAACGTTAGGAGTAGTAGTAACATCTTTATTTCTAAAAAAGGCTTTCGACCTATCGGTCTTTCTACCCTTGTTTAATACATGTAGTCTTAATCTAAATAAAAAACAAATATGAAAATTCTCTTATACTAGGTTAACAATATTATTAAATAAAATTCCAATGACAAGAAAAAATTATACAATAAGTGCCGTGTCGTCTGCGCTTTGTAATATGTATGCCGATCTGTCGATGTAGAAACGTTAAATGGAGAGGTTTCTTTGAAAAATGGTTCCGCGCCCACTTTTAAATGGGAAGAACTTTGTGTTGTGACGTACGCGGACACAATAATTGCCTGTTTTGGTTTGAAGCTGCTACAAACATCAGAACGTCTATTTTTAAGGCTCACGTCTATCCAGTGGCCTTCACATCCAGTTCACCCGATTCTGAAGTTGCCGCTTATCCCTTAACAGTTGCCCTTATATATAACTTCGTTCTTGAAATACTACCCAATAAAGTTAAGTATACATACCCGGTCAACCTAAAATATCGGTTTGAATGAGGATTTGGACCGCAACTAATTCCAACACATTTCGGCATTTGGATTTTGAGAACCAAACCAGTTCATGATTTTGATGAATATTTCCGATGGAATCAAAAGAAAGGTCGACGTATCTCAGATATTTCCTCTTCTTCTTGTTTATCTTCTTCTAATCTTAGTCATTCAATCATGAAACGAGCATGCAGGACGAACCTGATGTGTCGTAAACACCGATATATTGCCACCCTAGTTAACAGCCCACACCATGGCGAACGTGTGAATACGCCCAAGTTTCGAGGAAAGAACGAGAATGGGCAAGCTGAGAACACATGCTGAGACTTGTTCGGATTCAAATATTTTATTGCTCTCTCAACTGTTATGTTTTCCGTATATGTCTGAGGTCTGTCAAACTTGAGCTTGACGCAACAAGTTATTGGAAAAGTGATAAAACAAATATTTACAACATTCGCACATCTACTACCAAGTAGGAGAACAGAAAGTTAAAGTGGTACCAAAATCAATAAAAACTACCTAACTCTTCTTCTACTAAAGTATTAATACGAAGTAGGAGAGCAGGACATTCAAGGAAGAGCTACGCTTGTGACAGTTTGTTGTGTTGTGACGTATTTTAACACTTCCACAACTACATTTCCAAGACTACTTCAAAATTCGGATTTCGATAACCAATGTGGGTGGAGTCGAGGATTTCTGTCATTAAATGATGAAAAGAAAATGCAGAACGAACCTTCTGTGCAGTACCCACCGATATTTTGCACACAACGTAGGTACCAGCCCAAACCATGGCGTACGTGTGAGTACCAAGCAAGATTAGACTGATTGCAACAAATCGGAGAGCAGAAGGTCGATACGGTGCTTCAAAATTTCAAATCTTGACACCTGCGGAAGTGACCATCCTTCAAGAACACGAGAGCCCTGAGAAGAGGGCGCGGAGCTTCGATAGGTTAGAGCCCTATGCTGTGAGGTGTGATTTGTAAGCCTAGTGGACTTGTGGACAGCAATGTTCTTATTGGTTGATAACAGGCATTCAAGCTTGACGTTTTATTACCACCGCATTAAAAAACATGTAATATATAAGACGTAACCACCTATACATTTCTACTTTTTGTTTAGATCGTTAATATTACTTTTTAATTTTATCTTCATTTCTATATGAATCTAAAAACTATGAGCTGTTCTGTAATATTTAAACATACATTTTTAAGACTTAACATCAGAAGAGGTTTTTTTGACCTAGCCGAGATTGGCCATTTTGAAGCGGCGTCCATTTTATTATTTAACATTTTTTCGCTAGAATGTGACTTCTCATTGCTCTGTTCTACGGGAATGTCTAAAAGCAAAATAACTTTAATAGAATTAATTATAAACATTGCAAATTTCCTAAGATGAACTCAAAGAATGAGTTGAAAATTAATTTGCTTATTAATTATTAATAATTAATAAGGGTCGAAAAAAGGTCCCGTTTTTGCTAGGATTCGGGATACCTGGTTCATTATTAGCCGGCTTAGGTAGGAGTTATTTGAGCAGCGAGACCCTAAGACAGGGATGGCGAACCAAAGGCATGTGACACAATATTTGGGACACGTCACTGATCACAAAATTTCTTATGATACACTATTTGTGCAGCTGTGAAAAATTCGCTGGCTGAAAAAGAAATTGTTTCCGTATCAACTGATGGTGCTCCAAGTATGGTGGGTAAAAAAAATGGTTTCATAAGTTTATTTCAAACAGACGTAAGGCATTCGATTCTTCAAATCCACTGCATCATTCACCAATGAGCCTTGTGTGCTAAGAGTGGTTTAACATCTATTGATAATGTAATGGCGGTAATCACAAAAATACTCAACCTCATCTCGACGCATTCTTTAAACAAGGGAAAGTTCCATGCTTTGTTAGATGAAGTTGCCTCGATGTACAATTGCTTACTGATAAACAATAATGTTCTTTGGCTGAGTGGCGGGTACGTACTTGAGAGATTTGTGAATTGCTTGGAAGAAATCAGACTGTTTCTGCAAAATGAGGGAAAAGTTGAAGAATGCTCACAGGTGTTGGATGTTACGTAGTTTTCAAAATTGATGTTTTTTACAGACATATGCCAACATTTAAATAAGTTAAACATGAAGCTTCAGGGTATAAATAAAACAATTATCGTCGTGATAGATCTCATTCGCGCTTTTGAGGCGAAACTGCAAGTTTGCAGGAACGATATTATCACAAGAAACTATAAGTATTTTCCAAATTTTAAAAAATATGTTAACGATTTAGAAATCCATGAGAAACCAAATGAAGACCAAGTTACTGAAGACTTTATTTCTCTGATTTGTTCTTCAATCAAAAAGTTTTCGGCGAGATTTTCTCAGTTCAAAGAACTATCGAAAATACGCAAGTTTATTATGTACCCAGATGTGACGTCATTTGATAAACTGCATTTGTCTTGAAAATTGAAGAATTTGATATGCAGCTGATTGATTTCCAGTCTAGTTCAATATGGATTCGAAAATTTACTGAAACAAGAACAGAGCAAGAATTAATTGAAACAAAAAGATTGATAAGTAATATAAGTGAAAATGCCAATAACAAAATTTTGGAAACTTGGAAACCGTTACGAAACACATTTAATTGTTTGAAGCAGCTGGCTCATGCTGCTCATCAACAACAGTCATTATTTTCAGATATGTTCGGTTCAGCATGCATTCTGCTAAAAGTAACATCTTACAACCCTAACATATGTTATTTGTCATCTAATCTGCAACAACAGAAGTCACACTAATTTTACTTTAATTTAAATTAAGCGTATAATTGAAACATTGCAAAATGTTCCCATTTGATATTTGTAGTAAATAAAGAGATTTGAGTAGTTATTAATATTATTTTCTCAATAATCACAAAGTCCAAATTATTTGATTGCACGTCTATGACCTCATTAAACATTTCTTTAGAAAAATGGCTCTTTGAAACGTCACGGTTCGCCATCCTTGCCCTAAGAGATCACAGATACTTGATTCAATTTGCTTGTAAGGGAGGTTGCCTAAGGTATGGGCTTACTAATGTCTTCGACAAGAACACAAGCCGAGACTTGCTCGGATTCACATATTTTATTGCTCTCTCAACTGTTATGTTCTCCGTGTATGCCGGAGGTCAAAATATGGTACTTGAGCTCGAGTTATAGCAGTAAACTGAGAAAATAAAAATTACCAAGTTACCAAGCAACAACTTAAATTCGCATATCTACTAGAATAATTACACCAACTAAACTAACTAACTGACATAATCTTACTTGAAAATTTGTCCAATTACCAAATAGAGCTTAAATGAGCTGTTCTAAGCTAATTCTACGAAGTAGGAGAGCAGAATATTAAAGGAAGAGCAACGTTTGTGACAGTCTCTTGTATTGCAAAGTACCATCCAAATGTCACAAGGACAGGCTTCCTTGAAAGGTGATTGGGCGTTTTAAACAACGCCCACTTTTGAATTGAAACGACATTGTGTTGGCACTTACACGCACATAAAACATCTTATCTCAATATCTTCTTAGAATCAGCCCAAATTAGCTGTTCGAATCAGGATGTTGCCCATGACCAGATCGGATACACCTTCGTAATTTGGATTTCGAAAACCAATTTCCCATTGAAGACTTTTGTGAATATTGCAATTGCAATGAATATGAAATGCATCTTATCACACCATCTTCGGTTGAACGTTTGGGATGCTTCAGGCGTAGAAATCTGACTTTCAATCATGAATCAAACATGTTGAATGACCTGATGTGCGGTGCCCACCAATATTTGCATCCAATTCAGGAAGCAGCCTAAACCACGGCGAACGTGTGAGAACGCCCCAAGCTTTGAGTTAAGATCGGATATGGGCCAGGCTAGAAACACATGCTGAGACGGGTTGGATTCAAATATTCTATTGCCCTTTGAAGTGTCATGTTCTCCTTGTATGTCTGAGGTCACAACGTCTAAACTCAAATAGCTACTGAAAAAACTGACCATATTACACGAAATGTGAGAGCAGATGATCGACATGGGAAGCGAATCATAAAGTGTTATTATGGTTTAATAATTTTTATTTAGGGGCTGCGCCCAAATTACGTAAGGCCATTAGGGAGGAAGGGGGTCATACTTTTTCTTATTGCGAATTAAATAAATCGGGTGTATACCGGGTGTCCGCTTTTGGAGCTTGAGATGGAACCGGGGATCTCGGTAACCATATAAGATACGAGATTGGTTAAATTAGGGCAAAGTTGGGCAATCCAGAGTTCAGCAAACTGCTCTTCGAAAATTAGATAAAATGGTTTAGCATTTTGGCGCTAACAGTGACAGCTGAAGTACCATCGCAACCAATTTGAGCGGTATTCGTATAAATACACGTAGTAGAGGATAACAGAAGACTTGAGATATAGCGATAATACTATAATTCCCTTTATCACTTGATTCCTTCTGGTTCTGTTCTGCTATTACATCCGTCTTGGAATGCACCCCATAATATTGATAATTTTCCAATACATTTGCATTTCGATATACGTATACCGAATTTGTATTTCGATATCCAATTTGGAAAAAATATTAAAATCCTAAGAAATTACCAAACTTCACAGATTAGACGAAAACAACTACTCGGAGAGCAGAAGGTCGATATGGTACTTCAAATTTTCAAAACTTAACAACAGACGGCAGTCACGATCCTTCTAGAACACCAAAACCCCGAGAAAAGGCCGCATCTTCGATAGGTTAGAGCCCTAAGCTGTGAGGTGTGATTTGTAAACCTAGTGGACTTGTGAATTGTAACGATCTTTTTGGCTTATAACATCAAATTTGACGTTTTTGTTGCCCCCGAATTCTAAATATGTAATATGTAGGACGTGTTTCGTACAGGATTTTCTGCACTTTTAATCTGATGTTTGAGTGATACTGAATTTCAGTAGGTCGCGAATGAGTTTCACTAACTACTTGAGATGATTATTTTGTTTGAGAAAAGCTTGAATCTGAATGAATGCTGAATGATATCTGTCACTGGATGTCACTCTGCCAACAAGGGTGGCAGTGTTACCACCCTGTCAACGAGGGTGGCAGGATTGCCGTAACTTAAATTATTTGGTGAAGCCAAACAGGACGTAACCACCTTTACATTCGCACTTTTTGAACAGATCTGTAATATTATTATTTTTTCCATTACAGTTTGGGGGGGGGGGGCTAAATAAAATCTATTACTAATATAAATAATGTATTATTTAAACATCGTATTGTAGGTTTAACGAAACGGTCGTAGCATTTTCACTGGTATTAGAGAAATGTATGTTTATTTCTTTACTTTATTGTATGTTGGGAAGGTGGATGTGAAATAAATAACTGTAAGACGTAAGTAAACAATTGAACTAATAAATTCTAAAAGGGCACCCAACTGGATATAGAAGTCGCATTTATAAAGTTTGATTTATACATTAGCAACATAAATTGAGTCAGCGTGAAATTGTGAAATCTTCGAAGAGCGTGCTAATAGCAACAGCCCGCGATCTTCGGGGAAGATGCCACGTTCAAGAACTTAAACTAAACTACTCCCCAACGCCAAGAATCTGGGGGCAAACTTGACTCAAACTCCACCCAACCTGGGGTGGAAAAAATTTGAGAAAATAAGGGAAATCACTCGTGCTACTATTAGTGCCTGTTTAAATTCAGCGTCATATTTATCAGCATCAGTTGGTGTCACTTCGTGCTAGTGTTTCACAGAGTAGCCTCTTCAGCATATTTCTTATATGTGGTTAATCCTTCACATAAAAGCTTAAAGAGAAAACGAGAGCAACTCGTTAACTTAATAACAAAGTACCGAGTGCTGGGTGTAGACGTATAGCAGTACCTGATCAGGAACTGCTATACTTTTATGTATTAGATGCTGTACTGTTAAGCGATCAACGGGTGACCGCTAAGGAGATTGAAGTACAAGTCGGGTGCTATTTTGCCAAAGCAAAAGAATGGGTTTCAAGACAACACACAATATCAAATAATGACCCTTAATATTATATTTTAATGAAATATGTGATTAATAGTAAAGATATTTGCGTGTCATTTATAGATTTCCAATATTGTTAGTATTAGGTAGTATCACAAATCAGGTAAAAACATAAGGTGGCCATAATACACAATGCAAATTTCACTTTCCATATTTTAGGATTTCTTGCTTTAATTTCCAAAGAGTATTCCACGTTACCAAAAACTACTATCAAAAATATATATTCCTAGAACGTGACATGAATATACAGGCATATTCATAGAAGATTCCGAGGATTGTTTATGTCGGAACGGTGATTGATCCACAAACTCTCAATTAGCAACCGAGTTTAAGCCTCAATCATCAAATTTTTACCGAGCTAGTTCTTGTGGTATAGGTCTTTCAAAGCTCTGAAAAATGTAGCTATACCCTTAATCTTCTACTCTCCTACTTCGTCGTATTACTTTACTTCCGTTCATATCAGCTGGTACATATACAGCTAATATATTGGTACTTTCAATTCCGTAAAAGCTGATCGACTTTTCTCTTCTTTTAACTTTAATATTTATAAAAAGGCGGAAAGACCGATAGGTCGATAGCCTTTCTTAGAAATAAAGATGTTACTACTACTATTTATAAAAATGTTCAGAGCAGAAAAATAATCAAAAAGCTACAGTGACAGTTTAGAAATTGGCACAAAAGCAACTTTCGTAAATGTGATTCCGATTATAAATAGCAGTAGTGGTTATAAACAACGCCCAATTTTAAATTGAAAGTATATACTATTTGAACATACACATTCATACAACAATTGCCTGTCTTTGTTGAATACTACATCCAACAGGATATTTAGGTTTGGGGCTTATTTGTGACTTAGGTACGTCTATTCAATGATCTCCACATCCTACCGTCCCATTGCGGACCATTGCCACTTTTTGCACTTATTGTCATAACCCAACTTAAAAGAGTCTTTCAGTTCAAATTCAAACCCGCACATTCTCAAAATGGATCTCGGCACCAGCTGCAAACTCCCGAAACCGAAAACATGAAAAGCCGAAACACAAGTTTTGCTATTAAGAAATTACATGTTCTACGATTTCTACCTCGTTCTGCTTCTGTCAACCTGTCCCAACAATCGCCACCACTTGAGAGTGGAGTTGTTGTTACAAACCACAGCAGATTGTGGTTTATTTAATACTTGTTTGTGAACCAGTGAACATTTTATAAATAGTAGTAGTAAACATCTTTATTTCTAAGAAAAGGCTATCGACCTTATCGGTCTTTCCGTCTTCTTATAAATATTAAAGTACAATGATGATGATATGAACAGATGTTAAGTATTACCACGAAGTAGGAGAGCAGGAAATTAAGGGCATATCTACATTTTTCAGAGCTTTGAAAGACCTAGACCACAAGAACTAGCTCGGTAAAAATTTGATGATTGAGGCTTGAAATCGGGTGCTAATTGAGAGTTTGTGGATCACCGTTCCGACATATTTTCTAAATAAACGAAATCGGCGGGCTGAACATTCTGAATCCGAAGACCAAGACAGATTTGAACAAAAGTTACGTCCTTCTTCTTCATTAAAACAACAACAGACTCGTGCAAACCTGACTTGACTGTCACGAAATTAAATGTTGGAATTTCACAATAAACCAATCGTATTTCTTGCGCTAAGAAAAGCATTTACCTCGCGCTTTTATGTTATAGCTTTCATATATACAAGTTCTACCATTAAGAGGTATCACCTCACACAATATCAATAGCCGTAATTGTAAGCAACACCTAAACTAATTGATTCGATGTTACGTTTAAACTGCCCCCAACAGCCGCGTTGGAGAAAGCGTAAACATTTTAAGGGTGGATAGGACGAACGGCTAATGCTCATTTCAAAATTTACTTTACTTTGAGCAAAAGAGGGTCAGTCAACTTTTTCAGGATTTGCAGTCATTCAAAAATGGAATGAAAATATGGAAATGAACGTCCGTTTATAAGAGGCAAGAGTCATTTTACGCAACCCAAGAACGGCCAAGATTCGACAACAGATCCGAGCTTTATTAGGTTAGAAAAACATGCTAGGATCTACTTAGTTTCAAACATATAATAATAATAATTGGGACTGGGACGAAACGCAGGGCTCATCACATAACACCATAATTAGTGACAATAAAATTGACTGAAAACCCAGGAATACATTGGAATTAAAGTACAGTCAGGAAAAAGAATATACAAAATTGGAATGAATAATAATAATAATAATAAACGTTTTTTATTGTGCATATTCATATGCATTATAATATCTGAAATACACATACCTACAGTTTACAGGTGGCGGAGGTGGCGCATCCAATGGCCACTCTTCCACTCAACCATCCCTTTCCTAAATGGTGCTAATATAAAAAAACAAAAAAGGCATAATCAGAATCATAACAAAATAGGCAACTTTAACTTTTATAGTTATCTGTAGCATTGTTCTTCACACTTTTATGTTCTCCAGGTATACAAATCTGAGACTTGATACATCTGACGAATAAGCTTGAAAATAATAACTGAAAGGACGGTAAATCGAAAAATATATGAGTAGGTAAGTAGGTAGGTTGGTACTAAATAATATCAAAAGAAAGTGTACCAGAAAAATTGTGCGAAGAAGGAGAGCAGAATGTTAACGTAATCTGCTATGGTGAAAGTGGTTAACCTCGAAACCTTAGCTAAAACGGTATTAGGCATTCCAAACCACGTGACCAAAATTGACAGCTGTGGGCACACATTGAAACGAAACCAGTCTGTTGAGGTTAATTGTGTGATTTACTTTTAGCTGAATAACTCGATTTACCGCCATTTGCACCAGTCATTCTTAAAAGTCATTCTTAGTTAGGTATAACTTTAGATTAGGGTTAACCCTAACTATAGATAGCTTTGCACGGCTGTCAATTAAGTGATACTTTGCTAAGATGAAGTTTCGCCCGGCAACATTGCTAAAAGCGACAAATTGACTTTTGCTCCCGCCTTTTCTTCCCAAACTAACCTTTATCTTTAGAACGAATTCAGTCCTTAGTTTGAGTTTGCTCCCACATAGTGTACGTCACAAATATATTTTATTATTGATTAATATTATTAAATATGGAATCATTCCAAAATAAAAAACGGGCTCCAAATTTTTCATTTAAGGAGAAATCTCTCCTAATTAATATTATCCACAATTTCAAACATGTTGTGGAAAATAAGGAAACAAATGCTACCACAGGGCGAGACAAAGATTTGGCGTGGACTAAAATTACGGCTGTATTTAATTCCCAAACCACTGAGCATGCTAGGTCGAAAGAGCAGCTAAGAAATATTACAACATTATAAAAAAGATGGTAAGGGAAAGAAGTTGCGAGAGAAAAAGAGGGAACAGACGAAGACTGGGGGAGGGCCATATGTAAACTTATGAAACTGTGGGAAGTGGAAGTCTTTTCCAGATACCAAATATCCGTTCAATTATATTTCTTGTCCGTATATGCGACTCGTTGTATAATGCTCTGCACGATTTGCAGGCTGTTGTAAAGGAGTTAATAATACGGCCTTACTGTTATATCCTCCTTTTATTTAAAAAAATTTTCTCCTGGGTTTCAGTCAATTTTATTGTTTATTATTTACAATGTCACAAATACGTTTCGGTTGTCTTTCTCCTTTATCCTCTGTTTATATCCTCCATCGCCAAACACTTCAGCATCCGATCCACCTAAGTACATGATTTAAAGTCTCATATTATTACATTACTTATAATACGTTTTTATTGTGTACGAAAATAGTATTGAATAAACATACTTGGTGACTCAATTTTATATGCGTACAGTTAATTACTTCAACTACCCGAGGAAAGCGAGATTTTTCATAAAATTTTAACTGGCATTCATTGATGTTATTGACTGAAGGCATTTTAACAAATCTACTGTATAACTCGGGCAAGTGAGCTTCCCACTCTGACAATTATTCTAGATGCAGTCGACAAATGAAATCCACTAAAATCTGTAAATGCACACAAGGTGAGCTCCAGTAGCACAAAATCGCAGGAAAACCAGCAATTGGTTTATAGGCGCCACACTATTGTTCCTACAAAATGTACTGGAAGTGAATTTTTTCCGACGTTAAACCTATTTTGAGTTAAAGACTATGTTGAATGTACGTGAACATAGTTATTCTTGGTTACAGAATTTCACAATGTAAAGTTAATATTAATAAAATATTTACATCTCACCTACATATCATACAAAGTCGTTTTTACTTACATATCTCATGGATACTCTATTTCCTCTTCTATTAGGGTTCAATATGAAAAGAGCGGGTGGAATTTGTACGCGGAACCGTTGAAAAAAGAGAACATCATCAAAACTATTAAAGTAATGTGTTCTCTCGTAAACTAGTCTAGGAACTCGCACTTGGTCGAACTCATCATCTGTTATGTTCTCCGTGTATGTCTGATGTCAAATAACATACTTGAGCTTTGGATACTGTATGCTACTAAATGCAAAGAAGAGTCAGTAGTAAACTGAGAAAATAAAAATTACCAAAAAAAACAAGCAATCAAAAACCACGTTCCTGAAGTGAATATTATTTTGCCCTAAGCGGTGTGAAAATCAAACATTTGTAAGACGTAAGTAGACACAGGGCCAAATAAATTCCAAGAGGATGCCCAGGTGGATAGCAGGTGTCGTCTTTAGACAGCTCGTCTCATTCATTCAGTGTTCATACGTAACAATACAAACATCGCGAATTGCTGCTAAAAGCTAAGACAATGCGCACAACTATTGAAGGACGCCCTCATTAGCTACCACCCGCAGTCTTTGTCGATAAATCACAAAGACGGCTTTCCTTCATCACTTCCCGAGACAACTTTCGCAGGTGTTTAGAATCGATGGTCGAATTCCAATCTTAACTCCTCCCAATACTCGAATCCGGGAACTAACTTGATCGAAACTCCACCTAATCTGAGGGTGGGAACATTGATATAAATAAGGGAAACATTATTCGTAATGCCATTAGTCCCTACTTAAAATCCGTGCACTTTCACCAACATTGATAGTGCCAGTCCGTGATAGTTATTTACCAGGTGAGTGTTTCTCACAGAGTAGCCTATTCAGCATATTTCTATTTGATAAAACATTAATGATAATGTTAAGTCGTGAGTGTTTCTCACAGAGTAGCCTATTCAGCATATTTCTATTTGATAAAACATTAATGATAATATATAATCTAATAGATAGACCCGGGATGAAAACGCAGGACTCCATCACATAACACCATAATTGTGAAAAAATTGACTGAAACCCAGGAATACATTGGAATAAATTAAAAACACAGTCAGGAAAATAAATATAGATGGATGCTTGGGAAAAAAAGCAAAATCGTTAGCACGTTTCGCTGACATCTCCAAAGCGCAGAACCTGTCCCCACATGGATAAATAAATATGCAAAACCATATACAGATGGCGTGACATAGGTGGCTTTGGAGGAGGGAAGCAAAAAATGGGTTACAGTATTGACAAGAACGGCTGATAACATCTCGCCGAACACACCTAGACCGAATTAGGATATATATGAGTACACGCATGGAACCAGATGTCGAGACCAGAGGCCTGCTAGAAGGCTGACAGACATCAAAAGAACGTAGGAAGCGTTATAGGGCAGGGTCTATCTAAGCCCTACTGACGAGTCCAATAGATAGACCCGGGATGAAAACGCAGGACTCCATCACATAACACCATAATTGTGAAAAAAATTGACTGAAAACCAGGAATACATTGGAATAAATTAAAAACACAGTCAGGAAAAATAAATATAGATGGATGCTTGGGAAAAAAAGCAAAATTGGTAGCACGTTTCGCTGACATCTCCAAAGCGCAGAAAACCTGTCCCCACATGGATAAATAAATATGGCAAAACCATATACCAGATGGCGTGACATAGGTGGTTTGGGAGAGGGAAGCAAAAATGGGTTACAGTATTGACAAGAACGGCTGATAACATCTCGCCGAACACACCCTAGACCGAATTAGGATATATATGAGTACACGTATGGAACCAGATGTCGAGACCAGAGGCCTGCTAGAAGGCTGACAGACATCAAAGAACGTAGGAAGCGTTATAGGGCAGGGTCTATCTAAGCCCTACTGACGAGTCCAATAGATAGACCCGGGATGAAAACGCAGGACTCCATCACATAACACCATAATTGTGAAAAAATTGACTGAAACCCAGGAATACATTGGAATAAATTAAAAACACAG
Source organism: Dendroctonus valens (assembly GCA_024550625.1). NCBI lineage: Eukaryota > Metazoa > Arthropoda > Insecta > Coleoptera > Curculionidae > Dendroctonus > Dendroctonus valens. The sequence continues at coordinate 8,990 of JAJTJO010000318.1, read as the reverse complement.
TCAGGAAAAATAAATATTAATGATAATGTTAAGTAGTGAGTGTTTCTCACAGAGTAGCCTATTCAGCATATTTCTATTGGATAAAACATTAACGATAATGTTAAGTAGTGAGTGTTTCTCACAGAGTAGCCTATTCAGCATATTTCTATTTGGTAAAACATTAACGATAGTAACCTCGTCAACTATAGTTCAATATTCATTTTCTCTATAATCATTTACTGTCTTTCTTCTATAATTATTTACCTTTCTTAATATTTAACTGTTTCTCTTCAATGTTCATTAAAGTTAGATACTGTTAACGCTTCGTATAAAACCATAAAAAGGAAACGAGTGCAGCTCGTAAGTTGTAATCTATTTAGTCAGTTTGAGTAATATTGTTAGGGACGGGTACTGTTGCACGTTGTTCCGCCAGTACCTGGGCTCTGAACCCGTTGAGAGAGAGAACGCTAGTAGGCGGGTGCTGGCTGTGTGCTGATTCCAGCAGTACTTAGTATGGCAAATTAAGAGACTATTTATCATGATAACCGCCGATGACTGGTAAGGCTCTCCTGAGGAGGCATTCGCGCGCTGTTCCCTTAATGCCTTCTTAACAATCAGGAGTAGCGGTGATTGGAGGCTTTTCCTGAGGAGGTATTTCGCGCGCTGTTCCCTTAATACCTCTTAAACAACTCAGGATTAGCGGTGGCAGGATGCAACTTCGGGTTGTAGTCTTGCTGGGGTTTCAGAGATAGTGAAAGATATCATCCATTAAAGTTTTCCATAAGAATTATGGGTTGATAACTGTTGGCTCCAAGTGGGGGACTCTGGATTGAGTCTATCTTGTCGAGGCACGTTTGATGCTTGTAGCTGAAACCTGATGTATTTACAAGTTTCCTATAATTAACAATCATACCCCTTTTCTTGTTGAACTGGTTACTCAATTACTTTTCTAAATTGGTTTCAGATGTATTATCTCGATCGACACCTGACGAACTGCCATTTAAATTAATATTGTTAGTTGTAACGTAAGTGTGTGTATGTGTAATTATATGTTTATCAAAGTAGTTGATGTTATCTGTGACAAGTATAAACTAACGCCCTATAATTATCAGAAGTGGGATTACCATTAAAATTACCATTAAGATTACCATTAAAATTACCATCTAAGATCACCATTAAATTACCACTCAGGTTACTTTCAATCAACTACATATACACTCTTCAAAATAAACACTTACTTAAATGTTCTAATGTCTTAACAGCAATTAAATTAAATTTTAAAATCTCTAAAGAACAAGGCACAGTCATCGAGATAATACATAAACTGAGTTTATGTGAGATAAGAGTTTTGAATTGTCGTTTCGTCTTTTTACATAAAAAGTCCGCACCGATGAATTAAACAAATTAGGTTTACCAATGAACCAGGGCGAGAAAACAATTTTGCGTGGCTATGGGAATGGGCAAACCATGACCCTTGGCACCACGTCAATGAAACTAAAGATCGACGATGTGCAGTCAACAATAAAAGCTCATGTAGTTCCAAACTATGTTCAGGAATACACCGATCCTCTAATTGAAGAAAACCCGATTTTCTAATCGTTAAGGACGATGTTACTTTAAGATTTCTTTCGACATGGGCCGCACCTGAAATGAACAAACTTCAATTGGAGCCAACCACAACGCGAGGGTTGTTTTGCGAGTTTCAGAGTGCACGAGGAATTAAGCCAAATCATCTGGGACATGTTGGAGTTTTTCACGAGAACTATGAAGGCGACCTATATATCAACGCGACGCTCCGACTGCGGATGGACAGGAATACTGTATTCCACACACAATTGTGACAAGCCGACTAAGGGAAAGTCGGCATTAGTTACCCTGCATAAACTTATCAACCAATGAAATCAGGTTTAAGGAAACAAGGTTCTAGTAAGAGCATTTCGATGCAACGAAGATGTCAAAAATGTCCGAAACTATAAGAACAATTCGCCCGGAACACCTTGAACCGCTCCTGAGGATGAAATTCAGATTGGACCAAATCACCGCTGAACAAAAAGAAAATTAATCGGACTCCTGAACGACTATCGTGATTGTTTTGCCTTAACTATGGCAGAGATCGGCTGTTCGAAAACAGCTACAATGAGAATTGACCTGCGAGAAGACAGACCCTTCTCATATCGGCCGTATCGAATGGCAAGGTCCGAACAAAACATAGTCAAAGACATGATCGACGAAATGCTGTCCAATAAAATAATCAGAGAATCCGACTCTGAATACTCCTCACCGGTATTACTCGTCAGGAAGAAAAACGGAGAACAACGCCTTTGCATCGACTACCGCAAACTGAATTCTTTGTCGGTCAAAGATAGCCACCCTCTGCCTCGAATTGACGATCAGCTGGACAAACTGCAGACCGGCAATTATTTTATCAGTCTCGACTTGAAATCAGGGGTACCACCAAGTACAGCTAGAGGAGGCGTCAAAACATTACACCGCATTTGTCACACCTGAGGGCCAATACGAATACAATAGGGTGCCATTTGGACCTGAGGCAATGCGCCCCGAGTGTTCCAAGGCTGATGACCCGAATTTAAAGCCATTACGGGCTCATGCGACGCTTTTACCTAGACGATGTGCTTCTTTATGGGTCAACTATTGATGACACCTGAATTCTCTGAAGAAAACGCTAGACATTTTGCGGCTGGAAGGACTAACCCTGAACTTAAAAAACTGCGAGTTCCTGAAAACATCCGTCACGTATCTTGGGTACGAAGTGGAGCAAGGAAAGATTAGGCCAGGAACCGAGAAAATTAAAGCGGTGAATCAGTTTCCTACACCGAAGAACGTTCACCAGATACGCCAGTTTCTAGGCTTAACAGGATATTTCCGCCATTTGTTCGAGAGACTACGCAATCATTGCCAAACCTCTAACCCACGTTAACCACAAAAAACGTTATCGTGGGTATGGGGAACAGAACAACAGGATGCGTTTTCAACGATCTGCAGGAAATATAGTCAGTCGACCTATATTGAGCTTGTTCGATCCCGAAGCCAGTACAGAACTTCACACCGATGCTAGTCAGATTGGATAGCCGGCATATTGCTGCAACGCCAAAAAAGACGAGCGTTTACACCCCGTTGCATATTACAGCCGCCAGACATCTCCCACGGAGCAAAAGTACCACTCCTTTGAACTAGAAACATTGGCTGTGGTCGAAAGTTTGCGGAAATTCAGATTCTTACTTGCTGGGTATGAATTTCACGGTGGTACTGACTGTAATTCCCTGAAAGCAGCCAGTAAGAAGAAAGAGCTACTACCCCGAATGCTCGATGGTGGCTCGAACTACAGGGAATTCCACTTTCGACGTTCAACTACCGCCCCGGGGACAACGAATGGTCATGTGGATGCATTGAGTCGAAATCCCAATAGCGACCAGCCATGGACCGCGCCGAGTGCGATGTGATCCTACACATCGAAAAGAAGCAGGACTGGGTTCTTGCCAGGGCAACTCACCGACGAAAAGGTCAAAGGAATCCATCAGGTGTTGTCCCAACCACCACCGACCGATGAAGACCAAAACGTCTATAAAAACTACTGCCTGCGAAACAACGGGTGCTACCGAATTACTGCCCGAGGCCTGCTTTGGGTAGTTCCTACAGGAATGAGACAAAAAGTACTAAGAGCCGCCCATGACGAGTTTGGTCACTTTGGCGTAGAAAAGACATTACACAAACTCTGCGAAAACTACTGGTTTCCTCGTATGAAGGATTACGTGGAAACATACGTCGCCTGCTGCATCCCTTGCCTATACAATAAGAGGAACCGTGGGCGGGAAAGAAGGATTTCTGCACCCCGATACCCAAAGGGAGAGATCCCGCTGAATACATTTCACGTGGATACTAGGGACCTTTCCAAAATCGAAAAAGAGGTAATCGTTACGTTTATAGTTGGCATAGACGGCTTTACGAAATTTGCATTCTGCGAGCTAGCAAAAGTTACAAAGACGAAGTACGTCATCGACTACTTCAAGGATTATTTTTTGCTACTTATGGGATCCCGAAACTCGTGATTTCTGATCAGGGAAGCTCATTTACATCCCGACAGTTTCGAGCGTTCTGTAAGCAGAACCACATTAAAACTATTTTAAATGCTGTGGCCACACGAGAGCAACGGTCAAGTCGAGCGGCTAAATAGCACCCTATTAGCAGCTCTATTGCATCCATAGCAGAAGAAGAGCTATGGGACGATCACATCCGCTCCGTGCAATTTGCCATAAACAACGTAGTTACTAAGAGTTACCGGCAAGACTCCTAGCCAGCTGATGTTTGGATTCAGACCACGGCCACAACTCTTCGGATAGTGTTCTCAGAGACGAGATCAACGTGCTGCCGCCACTGTTCGAAGATTTAATTCTGCACGAGAACAGGCAGTGGCAAAAACCAAAAGTGCGCAAGTGGCCCAAAAAAGTACTTCGACAAGAAGCGAAAACCTCCCAAGATCTATAAAGAGGGCGATTTAGTAGTGATTCTGAAGCAAATTCAGTCAAAGGGGAAAGCAAGAAGTTGTTGCAACCGTCGTACAGCGGCCCCTTTGTCGTAAAAACCGTGCTCCTGAACGATCGTTACGTAGTTGAAAGCATGGCCCACTCGAACCGCACGCGTAAATGCTCTAAGTACGCGAAAACCGTTGCCGTTGACCGAATGCGACCCTGGTGCCAACCTGGAGGAGTTTCAGACTCCACGGACAGCGAGAGTGGAGAGGATGGAGTCATTTTGTCCTCCGACGAGGAAGACGGGACTGCTTGCTAGATTATCTCGGGACGAGATACTTGCAGGATGGCCGATTGTAAGACGTAAGTAGACACAGGGCCAAATAATTCCAAGAGGATGCCCAGGTGGATAGCAGGTGTCGTCTTTAGATAGCTCGTCTCATTCATTCATTGTTTCATACGTTAACAATACAAACCTCGCGAATTGCTGCTAAAAGCTAAGACAATGCGCAAACTATTGAAGAGCGCCTCATTAGCTACCACCCGCAGTCTTTGTCGATAAATCACAAAGACGGCTTTCTTCATCACTTCCGAGACAACTTCGCAGGTGTTAGAATCGATGGTCGAATTCCAATCTTAACTCCTCCCAATACTCGAATCCGGGAACTAACTTGATCGAAACTCCACCTAATATGAGGGTGGGAACATTGATATAAATAAGGGAAACATTATTCGTAATGCCATTAGTCCCTACTTAAAATCCGTGCCACTTTCACCAACATTGATAGTGCCAGTCCGTGATAGTTATTTACCAGGTGAGTGTTTCTCACAGAGTAGCCTATTCAGCATATTTCTATTTGATAAAACATTAATGATACTGTTAAGTAGTGAGTGTTCTCACAGAGTAGCCTATTCAGCTATTTTCTATTGGATAAAACATTAACGCTAATGTTAAGTAGTGAGTGTTTCTCACAGAGTAGCCTATTCAGCATATTTCTATTTGGTTAAACATTAACGATAGTAACCTGTTCAACTATAGTTCAATATTCATTTTCTCTATAATCATTTACTGTCTTTCTTCTATAATTATTTACCTTTCTTAATATTTAACTGTTTCTCTTCAATGTTCATTTAAAGTTAGATACTGTTAACGCTTCGTATTAAAACCATAAAAAGGAACGAGTGCAGCTCGTTAAGTTGTAATCTATTTAGTCAGTTTGAGTAATATTGTTAGGGACGGGTACTGTTTGCACGTTGTTCCCGCGAGTACCTGGGCTCTGAACCCGTTGAGAGAGAGAACGCTAGGTAGGCGGGTGGCTGGCTGTGCTTGCTGATTCCAGCAGTACTTAGTATGGCCAATTAAGAGACTATTTATCATGATAACGCCGATGACTGGTAAGGCTCTCCTGAGGAGGCATTTCGCGCGCTGTTCCTTAATGCCTCTTAACAACTCAGGAGTAGCGGTGTTGATGGAGGCTTTTTCCTGAGGAGGTATTTCGCGCGCTGTTCCCTTAATACTCTTAACAACTCAGGATTAGCGGTGGCAGGATGACAACTTCGGTTGTAGTCTGCGGGGTTCAGGATAGTGAAAGAATCATCCATTAAAGTTTCCATAAGAATTATGGGTGATAACTGTTGGCTCCAAGTCGGGGACTCTGGATTGAGTCATATCTTGTCGAGGCACGTTTGATGCTTGTAGCTGAACATGATGTATTTACAAGTTTCTAATTAACATCATACTCCTTTTCTTGTTGAACTGGTTATCAATTATTTTTTCTAAATTGGTTTCAGTGTATTATCTCGATCGACCACCTGACGAACTGCATTAAATTAATATTGTATTTTGTAACGTAAGTGTGGTGTTGTGTAATATATGTTTATCAAAGTAGTTGATGTTATCTGTGACAAGTATAAACTAACGCCCTATACATTAATATTTTATTAGCTTGTAATAATAGATTTGCCGATCTTACGATTTTCCAGAAAATCATATAATCACTAATGACATAATCGTACTTGCAATTTGCACAGTCACCAAACAAAGCCTATATGAGCTGTACTAGAGCTCCGTTTTGAGACAGTTGGCGCTGACAGTGACAGCTGAAGTACCTCGATGTTGTCATGACGAGTTATGTGTCCGAAGAAGTTCAGTATTCGCTCTGATGTTATGCTACTGTGACGGTTTGAAGGTTCAATTTCGTTCAGCACTGACATCTTGGTGCGATGTATTTTTTTGCATTGCATTTGAACATATTTATTTCAATTAAGACTTTTCCATCTTTCAATTGCTCTTATTCTACGGCTCCTTAATGTTAACATCATTTAGCAATTATATCTAACATCAGTTGTACTATTCTACCTTAGCCTAGCTTAGCCTAACTTAACCCTAACTAACCTAATCTTACAACTTCTCTTGCTTCCTAACTAACTTAATGCTAGTCCATGGTCCTCGTTATGGTGCTGGAACTGGTCATCGCGTGTGGTCCTCGTCTTCTTCTTGTACTGGCTTAGCCTAACTTAACCTAATCTTACATCATCTCTTGCTTCCTTACTAACTTAATGCTAGTCCATGGTCATCGTTGTTGTGCTGGAACTGGTCATCGCGTGTGGTCCTCGTCTTCTTCTTAAACGTGTCCGCAGGGAGCAGTCTGCGGTCACACTGGAACTTCTTTTTGCAAGAATCCCTGACTGTGGGATTCTTGCTTTGCCGGGCCTTGTCCAGGAACTTTGATGTTAAGCCCTGGATGTGGTCCAGGCATGTCTTCTGTCTTCAGGTCATTTTGAAGGATTGTGTTCCTCACAAGTACGGGGCCTTGGCTGATGTCCTCAGTATCCTGTTCTGGGATCCTTGCCAGCTTGAGTTTCTGGCTGGTGCTGGCCGTGGACCACGCTGGTGATCCATAGGTCAGTACAGGTCTGATTAAATGCTTAGTCGGCCTTTGTTCTTCGGAAGAGATCTTACCTGTCAGCAGCGGTAGTAGGCCTGGAGCAGTATCTTGCTTCGATTATTAGTGGCTGTCATTGGTCGTGCCAGACCAGCGTTTTTGTATAGATTAAGTTCAAGAAGGGTATCTTGGACCTTCATCGATAGCCGCTGTCATTCAAGTCCGTGGCCTGGCGGGGTTCTGGGAGATCGTCTCGGGTGAAGTGTACAGTTGAGTCGTCACGATTTGAAACTCCATTTTCCATTTACCGCTCATTTGGCCTGGCCGAGATGTCTTGGAGTCTTCCTCAGTAGGGGCCGTTCCCGTGCAGTGAGTGCACATCAACTGCGTAGAGTACGCACTTATGTGTCTTGGTGGTGGGGAAAGCTATGCCAGTAGATGTTGAAGGGGTGGGGCACCAGCACTGATCCTGGGGGTACTGCCCTGACATCACCGGTTTGCTGCGTCCAGATGGTATGCTGCTGTGACTGGTTTGGTGTCCACGGCAAGCCAGCTTTGATCATCTTGGCTAGGCAGGGCACTGGCTGCCAAATTTGTCAACGCTTGACCAGCTACGGAAGACAGCTCCTAGACCATATCGGCGGTTTAACTTTTGCGGATCCTTGTTGTGAGCCGGGTCGTGAGTGTGTGTTGCATGACCCGGCTGAAATCCATGTTGCTATATCTAGCACGCCCTTCTTTTCTTCTATTGTATCCTGATGTTGGTTCGGGATACATCTTTTCCCTAATTTTGCCCAAGGGTCATGTAAGTGAGTTTGGGCCTGTAGCCGTAAGCGCTTCCGGCTGCTCTCCTTTGGTGCACCTACATATGCCTTCTTCCAGTGGTAGGGAAGTATGAGGTCCAGGTTTGCATTTGCTGTGGTTGAGGTCCTCAATTGTTGTTTTCGGGAATTTCTTGATAACCTCATTTGAGATGCCTCAGCCAGGGCCTTTCTCTTTCCTGCCCTGCTTGATGAGGTCCTGGATGATCTCACTGATGACTTTCTTGACTTGTGTTGTTGTCGGCCAGTTGGAAGATGGCGGCACTATGGTTCACTCGTTCTCTTGGTCATGGGTGATCAACCAGGTTACTTTGCATGAGCCTCTAGATGATTTGCAAAGAGCTCCGTTCTCTCTGGGGTCCTCGTGCGTGTTTCGTTATCTGGATGGGTTGGTTTGGCGTGCCTTGGTCCTTGGTGAGGTTCGCTGGCCATTTTCCAAAAGCTCTGTGTTGAAATCATCAGCTCTACTCGTCCATGCGGGCATCCAGTTGATCGATCGAACTCCTTGATGTCCTCTGATCGCAGCCGGAGACGGTGACATGTCTTTTTAGGTGTGGGTCCGTGTGTCCGCATGGCTCTCTGTCAGGTCGGTTTTTTCCCTGTTTTGGTATATTAACCAGAGAGTATTTTGTCTTCGGTGAATGCTACGGGATTGTGACTTGTTGAGGCTGCCGGGCGCGCGCCTGGATTTCCCTTGGTGAAGCTGTTTCGAATGCCTGGTCCAGGGTCTACCTCTAGTAGTGGGCGGCTGAGACCCGCTGGTGTGCTTTCAAATATGTGCTGAAAGGATGCCAGTTGCGGTGGTCATTTTGGTCGCT
>JAJTJO010000317.1:0-23580 GCA_024550625.1 Dendroctonus valens | reverse complement strand
TGCAACTTCATAAGTACAGTGAAAGTCACCACAACTACTTTTCCAGTGGCTCTCCGAAGAGAAAAATTTATAGGTAGAATGACGTGTTTTGAGCGACTAGACTCCTCAAGTCCTGACGCCAGGTTTAGCATGGTTCTTGTCAATATTGCTTCATTGAGGAACAAAACGGATGAGTTGTACTTGTTTTTGGAGGGGTTAGGGTTTCCCCAGTTGGTTGCGATTTCGGAACACTGGCTGAACATGAATGAACCTTTTTATATCGAAAAGTACTCCACAATAGCCAGATACAACCGGGAGGGCTCGGCCCATGGGGGAACTTTGATTCTATCCTTGACTGAGGGCTTCTCTCCATTAACTAAGTTTGATTATCTTCAAGCGGATCACTTCTTCGAATTTTCCGCTGTATACAATAAACATATTGATCTGTATGTAATCTGCATCTATAGAGCGCCAAGTTCCGATGTGCAGCAATTTTTTGATAGCCTGCTAAACTTGCTAGACTGTCTGCCAGTGAAGGGCAGGAGAATTTTATGGGGGATCTGAATATTGACTACGCTGCTGCCTGTGCTGCCCAAAAATCCTTACTGGCTATTTTCGATTCTTTTGATCTTTCAATGCATGTAACTGCTCCGACTAGAATTTCTAACAATTCAACGTCGACTATAGATTATGTGGCGTCTGACTTCCCCCGTCTGATGTTCAATCGACGGTGACTAGCGCGGGTCTCTCTGATCATGAAGCGCTGATATCCAAATTCAATATTTCTCTCAAGCCCTCGAGAAGAGCTCGCCGTTTGGGTAGAATCTTCTCATCTTCAAATTTTGCATTATTCCACAATCTTTGTCAAAGCACGATTTGGAACTTTGAGTCCGGTGATCCAAGTTCTCACTTCAGAGATTTCTTGAATAAAATTAAAAGTACTTTCAATGAGGCCTTTCCGCTTAGGGCCATTAATCCTAAACGCCATAAACATTGGATTACGGGAGGTTTGCGCACTTCCGCGAAAAATATGCGCTCTCTCTTGCATAAAAAAAGTTTACTGACTCCGCTCAAGTTCTTGAATTCATTTGAAATTATAGAAGGATCTATCTAAGAGTAATCAAGTCAGCAAAGAGACTATATTATCAAAATCGTTTGACAAACTGCCAAAAACGTTTCCAGGGAAACCTGGTCCATTGTCAATGATCTAGAGGTAGAACAAATCCCGTGAATGGAGGTATGCCAAGTCCAAATGAGTTAAACAACTATTTCATCAACATCAGCAAAAGTGTTACTTCAGGTATTTTACCTGGCTTCGACCCGCTTTCGTTCCTTCCTCCTTCTAGGAAGATCGCTGATACCTTTTTCCTAAGCCCTGTAAACAGCGTTGAACTATTACAGGTAATACACAGCATAAAAAGTAAATCATCGTGTAGCACGGATAATCTATCAGTTAAAATATTCTTGAGCCTCCCACTTTCAACTCTGGATGTTCTCACAGACCTAATAAATGATTCCTTTGTGCACGGAGTTTTTCCAGAATGCCTCAAAACTGCAATCAATTCTCTTCATAAAGGTGGTGAAAGGAATATCTCATGTATTATCGTCCAATTGCCATGCTCCCTGTGTTGTCAAAAATAGTTGAAAGGTTACTAAAGAATCGCCTTATGCCATTTATCTTCAAGCATGACATATTATCACCAGAGCAGTTCGGATTTTCGCCTAACAAGTGCACCAACGATGCAGTATTTTCCTTGCTTCATGATGTTTACTCATCTCTAAATTGCAACCGCCCCACAGCTACAATCTTCTGTGACTATGCGAAAGCCTTTGACTGTGTGAGTCACAGCATTCTGTTAGATAAGCTTGATTTTTATGGAATACGTGGTATTTCTTCCAACTGGTTCAAGTCATATCTTGAAAATAGGCAACAATTTGTCAGAGCAAACGGGTCTGTCTCTGAGTGTAAACTGATTGCCAGTGGAGTTCCCCAGGGTTCTGTGCTTGGACCTATTCTTTTCCTACTATTTATCAACGACATCACCTACTTAAAAATCAATGGCAAGATTACCCTCTTTGCTGACGACACAAGTATAACATGGAGTGATTCTGATACTGTGTCCCTTCACTCTAAGGTTTCCAGCGATCTCGTCACGATCAAGAGTTGGTCTGACTCTAGTTTGCTGGGTTTAACATGAATAAGACGGTAGCCCTATCTTATAGAGGAGCTTTAGAGCCCTTGCTACTTCATAACAGCAATATTAGATACGTTGAGTCGGTGAAATTTCTGGGCTTGAACATTAATGCCAACCTTAAATGGTCTACCCATATTGACTCCTTAACAAAAAAACTATCTTCCGCTTGTTTTGCAATTCGATCGGTTTCGAGGGAGCTGAATGTGTTCTCCGCCAAACTCGCTTACTTCTCTCTATTTGAGTCTCACATCCGCTACGGCCTTCCTTTTTGGGGCTGCTGCAACACACAGCAATTTCAAAGTATTTTTAAACTGCAGAAACGAGCAATTCGCTATCTATTTGGCCTGAAAAGTAGAGCTCATTGCAAATACTACTTTGAAAACTATAAAATTCTCACACTTCCTGCTTTATTCATATTAGAGACTGTCTGCTTGATACGCAAACACCGAGTCAGCTTTCCAGAAGCGCCACAACATAGGTACCCGACCAGAAGCTTAAGCCAAGATATATATCTTCCCTTTCCCTCCTCTGAATTAATAAAAAATTCAATTATTTACAACGCCAAGAAATTGTACAATCATCTTCCATCGCATCTTAAATCTCCCTACGTTTCAAAAGTTTCGGGAAGGGACAAAAGCATACCTCCAAAAAAGACCTTTTTATTCTGTAAATGATTTTTATGTGGCGTAAGATCTTTTTCTAAATTTCACCACTTCTCAATCTTACTAAATTAAACTTTTCCGTTTGGGCATCACATGCGGCAGTTACGTTATATGTATTGGACGAATAATTATTTGTATGGTAGTTACATTTTGATTTTGGGGGTCATCAATTTGCTGAGTTCATATTTGTCTTTATTATTTATTGAACGTGACCACATGTTGCAAGCGGAACGGAATCGATTGGGTTCAAGTTCAGCAAGCAAAATTTCAAGTTCTCCGATGTTACTTACATCAACTAGTATATATCTACCAAATCGGTATCATCACGATCCGCTTCCAATAACATAAACAGGGTCAACAGACTAGTTCCTTATTATGGTTTAGGGTGCAACTTGGCTTCACTCACCCCTGTTTTTCTTAATTTTAATTTGTCTGTTTGATTTGATGATTTTTTGTGTTATGTTTTATGTTGTTTTTTATTTTTTATTTACCATTGTTGATGGTCCTTAGATGTGCTATATTTTGTAGTATTGTTTTACACGCTTTGTCCATAAAATTTGTAAATTTTCCTGTGGCAGTAAAGCATATTTTGATTTGATTTGATTTGATTTGAACTACATTAGCCCACGACGCACACAAGGGTCCGACCTTCCAAGGACCACGAGGCAACAGTTACATCGACCTAACGATGGCGAGAGGGACGGCGGCTCGAAACTGGAACATCGAGACAGACGAGACGTCTCCCTTCACAACTACGTACGGTTTGAAGTGGAAATCGGCAACCCTGTTGCAACACCAGCAGCGCGAATATCCGACTTCAACAACACCAACTGGCCAAGTTCGGAAAGGACATCGGCAGGGCAACCGCCGACCTGGATTGGGACGACGATGCCGAAACATTGGAGGACCAGGTCAGCAGGATCTGCATGCGAGCATGCAGATCTCGCATAACGGCCAAAATTCAAAGACGAGGTGACGAGATGGGCTGGTGGAGCAGTGCACTGGAAGCCTCAAAGAAGAGCATCCACCGGAAAATGCGAGAGGCCCAACTGGAAACGGACCCTGGAGCAAGACAGCAGGCCCAGGAGTAATACAAACGTATGCGCCAGGCTTATAAAAAGCAAGTAGAGGCAGCCAAACAACAGGCAGCGACTAAGAAAGCGCGGCGCTGTTAAGCGACGAATCCTGGCACAACGCGTAGAAGAGACACCTGCCCAGCAACTGCACCATCCTCAAAGAGGAGGGGCCCTACACCACGTCCGAGAGGGATAAATACAATTACCTCACGACAAGTACTTCCCCAGCGACGACCCAACACTGGACACGGCTACGATGGCAGCGATCAGGGGTCAAACGCCCACCTTCAGCAACAACGAAGAGCACCTATAACCAGCATTGAGCTGGAGAATGTGGTCTATAAGCTGAAACCCATTAAGGCGACGGGAACGGACAAGATCCCCAACGAAGCGGCAAGACACATAATGAGGGAATGGGCGAAAGTTGTACAACACCTGCATGAAGGAGCGGGTATTTCCGATGTGTTGGAAGTCTAGCAAGGTCGTATGGCTGCCGAAGAAAGACGGATCCCTGCGGCCAATCAGCCTGCAACCGACGCTAGGAAAGATCCTGGACAACCTACTGAACGGGGGCTGCAACACCTGCTTGAGGACGGCGGACACCTGTAACCCAGACAACACGGGTTCAGAGAGGGCAGAAGCACGCTCGGCGCCCTGAGCAGATTGACACACATCAGCAAGTAGTAACGCTCGATCTGAAGAACGCCTTAATATCCTATATAAGATGCTGTGTATATTTTCCTGACTGTACTTCAATTTATTTAAAAATTCCTGGGTTTCAGTCAATTTTATTGTTTATTATTTAAAATATTACAAATACGTTTCGGTGTCTTTCTCCACCATCATCAGTTTGTCTAAAATATACATTTTACATTTATTTTCAATTTAATTAAAAAAAAACTTTCCAAAATTAACATATTAAAATTCAAATCACACACATATTAAAAAGTACAATTTGGGACCTTGGTTCTCAGGTGATGAGTCGGGATAAACATGTTCGGGAAAAGACTTGAATCTATTGTTTAGAGATCTAAATTTGACTTACATGTCTAGATGTTTCTACCTTTACATTTGGTTGGACATTGAATTACCTATTTTATTCGATATCGAGCGAGGGCCCGAAAAACCTGTTTATATTTCGCCTTGTCTTTGCATTCTTGGATTGCTCTGTAATTCTTCAATATCTGCTGTTTAATTTTTATTACCAGGTCCATTCAGTTCATACATGCGATCATCTAATTAATGTGTTATACACAGAGCTAAGATTGTCTGTATCTGATCTGAAATTTATTGCATTCTGATGTTTCTTAATTTGTATCATTTCATGGATTCTTCTCTTATTATAGTTGTCCTCATTGATCAATATTTGTGTTATTGAAATCAAAATCAAGCAACATTTGTTGTGCATGTTGTGCAACAGCATTAGCACAACATGCACAACAAAGTTGTTACGTGCAAATATTTTGCCGTAAACCTGTTAATTTGTTTTCGACCTCGGCATGCGTGTGCAAGTTATTTGCCAAGCATATCTTTTTGGTTTTTTTATCATAGAGTTAATTTTGGCTGTAAAATCCGAATCTAGCAAATTTGGCGATTCGTATCGCAGTTCGATTCTTATCGCAGGTGAAAAAAATGTTTGGTAGATTGCGGGATCACGTGTCCGTTAGGGCAATGAAATTGGGTGATTTTTGATTCCGGCTTCCAACGGAAGGTTGGGGGGAGGAAAAACTCTTACTGGCTGTGAACGTGTAGATTTTTGGTGGTTGAGGAAGTGTATTAGGCCGTGCCGGTCAGATCGGCAGGTCGATTTTTGAGTTTGTTCCGCACGGTCGGGCTTTGAGATTTTCATTGTGTTCAGGGCTACCGCATGGTCGGTTTTTTTTTGAAAAGTTTCAGAATCAAGAAATTTATTGATGATGCTTGCAAGAGGCCTTGATTGATGGTTTGCAAGAGGTTTGCAAGAGTCGCGAGTTGAAGTTTTGGGACCCAAGAACTCAGATAGACGAATCCATGATGGCGGTTATGACCACGTGAATTGATCCGAGATCTCGTTGAGCAATTCAAAACCAGCTCTTTGGGGACTTCAGCGGGAACCTTTGGATTTTTGACGTGGAGGCTGGTTCTGGTGTTTTCCATTTTGGTAGAAGTTGCATGCTACTTGGAAGCATGCTGGCGCCCAACTTTTGGTGAAGACTTTGTTTTTTATCAGTTTTTTTTATGACAGTTTTTTTATGATAGGAATTAATAACTTTTATAGTTAACTGCTTGTGCTGAAACATTCAAGTTCGACTGCATTCAGTTCATTTGTTTCTTTTTACTTTAATTGCGATTCACAGTCGGACCTGAGTGATTTCCTTATTTATTTGGTACCCCTTTACTGTGGATTTTTTTATTTTTATTTATGATCACGACCGATCCCCATTGGAAGACCTGCGAGGCCACTGACTGAAGTGATCACTCCAGCAGGTCCCCCTCAGGGTCCTTCCCCTTCACCACCCAGGCTTGATTGAAGTTAAGGTATCCATAGATTAAGGGTGCTACCAAAATATCCGAGTGATACACTCTAAGTAAATTTATATGTTTTTTTTTTACCTTTATTACTCACAGTAAAATTGTTAAATTGATTAAATACATTAGTTGTGCAGTTGAATTTGAGTGTGCATAATTTTGTATTGTCCATTGAGTGTTCCAAAAATTGTTCACTAGCCGCAAAGTACTAGCTCTTGCTCTAACTCACGCCCGAGATAAAATAAATATAGTTGGAAAGAAAAATTCAACAAATTGGCGCCCAACGTGGGGCACTATTTAATTTTTTTGGAAGCGCTAAATGGACACTTACGATTCAGGTTTCAATGCAGGATATTTTTGGTCCGTTTAGATATAGTTTGATCGATTGAGGGTTGCCGGTATATCTTGTTATATATTTTCGATATTCTTTTTTTTGGTACTGCGGTTATTTTTTTATATATTTTGATACAGTCTGTTAAGTATCACGTGGGTGACTGTGTTTGGAAAAAGAATTTTGTTTTGTCAAAGGCCATTGATGGGTTTGCCGCAAAGTTAGCCCCTAAATTTTCCCTGTATTGTAACCAAAGTTATCTCAGATTTGGTTTATCGGTTGAGTGACCGCGATGGTCGTGATTTGGGGAACTGGCACGTTTCGGATATTAAGCCCGATGTAACGATTGATGATGATTAACGATGATGAACAATTCCGCTCTACAGACAGGGGCGTACCTTGGTGTGTGTGATCAGCTTGGCGCAAAACTTGATGATCGCTCACATTGAGGTTTGGAAGAATACTTCTGTTCAGTATTCTGGAGGTGGTAAAAGTCCACCAAGTGTTAGTGCGGAGTAATCTTCAATCGCTTCGCGCTTACTGTGTCAGCTGTGTAAATGGCTGACCGTATCTCAATGTTGTCGTTGGTTGTTTTGCGGTTTAGTTTGGTTAGTTTAGGGTTGTTTGGTTTTGGCTTGAATTGTGTGATGCCCATTTCTCCAGAATGATTAGTGTCGATCATCACAGGGATTTTTTTATTTCCTCTGTTGGATCAACCTTCAGCTGATCCAACAGCTTCAGCCTTACGGGTCGATAAATTCAGGTTGATGTGGTGTTGATTGCTATTGGTAGCGATATTTTCTTTTTTGTTTTAATGCCGCCCTATGGTCTTTATTTTTTTTTGAGACCCGTAGGATTTTTGTTCATAGTCGATGTTTAAAGTTCCGACGTTACCTCTCCGTCTAGCTAGCCTTCAGCGGTGCGACGGCTTTAATTGTAAGTTTTGGCATTAACGCTAATGGTCTGGTTCGCCATGTGGTGTAGTTCTTTATGACCTAGATTGTAAGTTTTGGCATTAACGGTAATGGTCTGGTTCGCCATTGGTGTTGCTCTTTAGGACATAGATTGTAAGTTTCGGCATTAACGCTGATGGTTGAGGTTCGCTATTGGTGTTGCCTGTAAGGACCTAGTTTTAAGTTTAAGTTTAGCTCAACGCTTGTCGTCTGGATCCGTGACAGGTGTTTGCTCTTCAGGATCTAGTGAGTTTATTGCGAGAAAAAAAAATTTAAACTTGGGTGTTTAAAATTTTTTTTTTGGTTACTTAGGGAGTGTGTTACGTGCAAATATTTTGCCGTAAACCTGTTAATTTGTTTTCGACCTCGACATGCGTGTGCAAGTTATTGCCAAGCATATCTGTTTTGGTTTTTTTATCATAGAGTTAAATTTTGGCTGTAAAATCCGAATCTAGCAAATTTGGCGATTCGTATCGCAGTTTCGATTCTTATCGCAGGTGAAAAAAATGTTTGGTAGATTGCGGGATCACGTGTCCGTTAGGGCCAATGAAATTGGTGATTTTTGATTCCTGCTCCAACGGAAGGTTGGGGGGAGGAAAAACTTCTACTGGTGTGACGGTAGATGTGATTTTGGTGGTTGAGGAATTAGGCCGTGCCGGTCAGATCGGCAGGTCGATTTTTGAGTTTGTTCCGCACGGTCGGGCTTTGAGATTTTCATTGTGTTCAGGGCTACCGCATGGTCGGTTTTTTTTGAAAAGTTTCAGAATCAAGAAATTTATTGATGATGCTTGCAAGAGGCCTTGATTGATGGTTTGCAAGAGGTTTGCAAGAGTCGGCGATTTGAAGTTTTGGGACCCAAGAACCAGATAGACGAATCCATGATGGCCGTTATGACCACGTGGAATTGATCCGAGATCCGTTGAGCAATTCAAAACCAGCTCTTTTGGGGAACTTCAGCGGGACCTTTGGATTTTTGACGTGGAGGCTGGTTCTGGTGTTTTCCATTTTGGTAGAAGTTGCATGCTACTTGGAAGCATGCTGGCGCCCAACTTTTTGGTGAAGACTTTGTTTTTTATCAGTTTTTTTTTATGACAGTTTTTTTATGATAGGAATTAATAACTTTTATAGTTAACTGCTTGTGCTGAAACATTCAAGTTCGACTGCATTCAGTTCATTTTGTTTCTTTTTACTTTAATTGCGATTCACAGTCGGACCTGAGTGATTTCCATATTTATTTGGTACCCCTTTACTGTGGATTTTTTATTTTTATTTATGATCACGACCGATCCCCATTGGAAGACCTGCGAGGCCACTGACTGAAGTGATCACTCCAGCAGGTCCCCCTCAGGGTCCTTCCCCTTCACCACCCAGGCTTGATTGAAGTTAAGGTATCAATAGATTAAGGGTGCTACCAAAAATATCCGAGTGATACACTCTAAGTAAATTTATATGTTTTTTTTTTACCTTTATTACTCTCAGTAAAATTGTTAAATTGATTAAATACATTAGTTGTGCAGTTGAATTTGAGTGTGCATAATTTTGTATTGTCCATTGAGTGTTCCAAAAATTGTTCACTAGCCGCAAAGTACTAGCTCTTGCTCTAACTCACGCCCGAGATAAAATAATATAGTTGGAAAGAAAAATTCATAACAAGTTGCATGATTTTGATTTCAGTAACACACAAATATTGATCAATGAGGACAACTATAATAAGATAGATAGATAGAAAAAATTCATTGAACATTCCTATTAACAAAATTCACAAACAAAGTTAACAAACATAACTCCCATGTCTAGCCAGATGTTCGGGGCCGGTTGCCCTTTGCCCATGATCTAGAATAGGCGCGCTAAGTCATCCATTACCTGGGCAGTGCCCTAACATGGACATTCCCGAGCTAGCCATACGCACGACAAACGTCAGGAGATAGTCTTGAAGTGGCGCTTTTGGTTTTATTCGAGGGGGCATTCATTAAGGGAAAAACGGTCGTCCCTGAAGGGAAGCCAAAAAACCCCTTTTGCTTCGACCTTTAAGCTTGATACTGTCAGCCGTGGCGTTAACCGCCGGCAGTTTCAACTATATGACCAAATCCAGTCCGCCCCCGCCCCGATCGGGTGCAAGAACCAGTCAACACCAACCGGAATGAGGCAGGATGAACCCGTCAAGTCACGTTATGTTGAATTTGTGCGTTTCCAGCCTGCTAGAAACGACTGTCTGCAACTGGCAGGCAATGTTTGTTTGTCGTCACGTACTGTCAGGGGGCAAAATCTTCATAAAATATGGGAAGTCGCTGTACAGGGGACCATGGGTTGGGCGATCGTTTGCTCTTGGGTGAGATTTCGCGTAAGGAGTGAGCCTTGCACTCCGCTATGATAAAATTTTTGAGCGATGGTATCTATATAGTCGGCTATATAGGCCATCCCTGTAGCTTCGTGCATTTCGGTTATTCTGGTGTATCTGTCAGCCGATAGGACGCCTCTCAGGAAGCCCAGTTTGGGTCCTTGAACACGTCGTCTCCTGGAATCACAGACAGAGTGCCAGACAGGGGAGCCGTAGGTCAGTATAGGCCTTATAGTGGAGGTAGAGCAGAAGTTTTATTTCGAGGTGATAGGAAAGAATTTGGCGCCAGAAGAGAGTACAACTTTCTTCGGGCCATGGCAGTCTTTTGTACAGCATAGTCAACATGCTTATTGAAATGGAGTCGGGCGTCATAGTTTGAATCCCAGGTATTTCACCTCTTTTGTTCGTTTGATAGGACTATTTTGGACCACGAGTGGTGATAAGATTTTGTTGTTAGTGAATTTGAGCGAAAAGATAATAATTTCCGTCTTCCTGGGATTCACTTTAAGTTTCCATTTTTCAAACTATGGCGTCAATAAACTCAGGTGATGTGCAATGCGAGATTTCGCAGCCTGAACATAAAAAGACGATGCGTAGATAGCCGTATCATCAGCGTATAGTGCTATTTCTGTAGGGGGAAGTTTTCGAATGTCTGCCGTGTACACTGTATACAGCAGCGGCGAAATCACTGTTCCTTCTGGTACTTCTGCATTGATGCGTCTTTTGGCGGAAGTGGAATTCTCCACTATCACCTGGATGGAACGGTTTTTTAGGTAAGACGCTATAAGGGAAACTAGGTAGAGTGGGCAGTGAATGCACGGCAACACAACTTGTACAGCAGGCCCGTGTTATAATTAACATTCAGGCCTCGTGGTATACGGATGTTATGTTAATCTCTTTATTTTGTTGTTGGTATTGATTTGTATGGTTGTTGTGTTATTGTCCGTGAGTTGGTTATTATGGTGTATTCTATTTCTTCTCGTGTCCAGATTTCTGCCTTCGATTTTGTTCCATTGTTTATCTTGTTTATCTGTCCTTCTGTCTGGTGTTTAGTATACGGTTCCTGTTTCAATATTGCGTATATGTTGTTGTTGTTAACATATTGATTAAATAGTGCTGTCGCTTCCTTCCCTCTGTCTACGTTAAATTGTATCACTTTCATTGTGTTGGTCCTGTTAATGTTTTCCTGTCTCCGACGTAGTTAATCCTGGTCTGTTGGTACTGTGTTGCCTTTCGTTTGTATATGGGGACATAATCTGTGCCGCGCTGTGTGTCGTCTCGCTGGCTTTGAGGTTCCTTGTATGGCACAATTGGGACAGTCCATGTCACTTGCCTGATACTCGTTCCCCTGGTGTGGGCCTTCACAAATGTGGCAACGCGCCTTATCCTTGCAATATTTCGCAGGGTGTCCATATTTGTGGGCAGTTGAAACATATAATAATTTCACCTCTTCTTTGATATAGACCGTGCTGAGGTCTATAAATATTTTCTCCATCCTGATTAGTGTTTTAAATAGTGTCGGTTCTGTCTCTATCGTAATGTTTTCTGTTGTCCTGTTCACACATGTTGTTCTTTTCCTTATTATCACCTTGTCCCTTGATGTTTTCCCCCACCTCTTTTTGCAGTTCCCTATTTTCGCTTATTATTATGTCCAGTAGTTCGTCGTCCGTGTACCCCTTTGTCACTCCTGTAATTAGCAGTCGTGGGTTAATCGTTCCGTCTTCGTTATCTGGAGCTCCGGTCTGCTGCGTATTTTTTCGTCGATTATTTTTTGCTGGTTTTCGTCTCTGTAATTGATCGCTAATTGTTCCTGGATTATTGGTTGAAAATCCTCGTATTCCCCCTGTCTTCCTTGCTTCCTCCTGTGCAGTGCTCTTTGATTGTTTTTATTACGTCCATTGATTTTTGTCCTGCGGTATCTGCATTAGTGTGATGAGTTTAACCTTTCTCTCCGGTGTCTTCCATCCTTCACGTTTGTCTTTGGGTTGTGGCTCCTGGCCTGTTAAGTCCGCATGAGTCTTTTCCTTGTTTCTGTTTCGTGTTCTTTGTGTCTGTTTGTGTTTATGTTGGTATATTGTCCATGCGTGGTTGCCTTTCTGGTTGCTTATGTATCGGTCCCATTCTCGACCGTGTGTCCTTCTATTGTCCTTTTGTTTATTTTCTGTGCTAGTGCTCGTTTGTGTATTTACAATCATTTCCTTCTTTAGTTCCCGTATCTCATTCGTTAGGGCTTGTATTTCCCGCTTCTGATCCTCAATCTTCCTCTAAATTTGGGTAAACGACATTTTCGGGTTGTTTCCTTCTTGGTTTCCTCGTATATCTCCCCCAAGAGTCTGAGGACAATTCCGTCATTTCGTTCACCCTTGCGATCACGGTCTCCCTGTCCTCCCTGTTGAACTGTACGTTGCCTGATGTGTAGCGGCTTACCGCCCGTAGTATATCCTGTTGCAGGCTGTCACCTGACCTACCCCTTGTGCCCCTCCTATTGTTGTCCTTTTTTGGGCATGTATTCCTGATTGCGTGTCGGAGCTCTCCATTCCGGATTCCCATTCTGGCGTGTTTAATTGCCTCGTTTCGACCCTCATTTAAGATTTCTCCCACTTTTGCGATCAGGAACGCTACTTTCTCGTGTTGCTCCGGACTTAGGTTCTTCAATGGAGATCGCCTTTCTGATTCCATTCACCCTTTTTTCGTTCATCGCACCGGCGATCTTGGGAGGGATTGCCTCTTAGGTATTGCCCCCATTTCCTCACCATGTTGCGCCATTTCTTCCCAATTGTATAATGGTTTCGTTTCCGTTCTTCGCCTTCCTCATTACCTTTGTTGCGTTTACCACCCCTTTTTTTTATGGGGGGTAGCCGCCGTGCTCCTGAACACTTTTCCCATTGATGGACCCCTGTTCCGACAGCACGGTTTCCGCCGGAAATCGCGATCGTGTCCGATGTCGTTATTTCCGGGTAGGGGCTGTGCCCGCCGGTCGACTTTCACTTTGATAGTCCCTTACTCCGATGCACCGTTCTCCTAGTTATTTGCACTTAAATTTTTGCTCAAAGTGGGTTTTTCGGGGTGGGTCTGTTAATCACTTCTTAGTTATTTTTGTATAACTCCGTCCACTCCTTTTGTCCGCAAATGTCGAAAAACTTTTTAAGTATTTTTATACTTTTTCACTACCTTTCTAATGACGTTCCTATTGTTTTTTTTTTAATTCCGACCCTCGGTTTTGTCTGTGAAAAAATAAACAAAATTTTTTCTAATTTTTTTTCCCTCGGAGTGGTCAGTGTTTTTTATTATTTCTCCACCCTTTGTATATGTGTATATACAAATACAATACAATACATACAATACTTTGTATGTGTGTATATACCACAAATATCCCTACTTACCCACGTTTCATAGGGTGTTTTCTTTTCTTCTCTTGACTAACAAGTCCTTACAAGTTTGAAACCAGTTTACTTTCGCCCACTGCTTCAATTCTGGTCCGATTTTTCGGACCAGGTCGACTTTCGTCGGCACTATGCTTATCGCGAATTGTTTTGATTTTTTGATCGATAATCCGCACTCGATTGCCTTCGAATGTCCAAATTTATTCTATATATTCAATATTTATGGTTTAAGTCTACTTATTCTACACTATTAATTAACTTATTTCACTATATTTGTCCGCTGTTTCCAGGTCGCACCACTATCTAACTTATTGTCTTACTATACTACTCACTACTAACTCATTCTATAATTTATCCTTTCTATATTTAACTTATATCTTAAATATCGCAGTGTTTTATTCCGAACCTCTGGAATGTCGACCGCTCGGTGTTAAATGCCAGATGTATACTGATCTTCTTTTAACTGCCCGCTTTTGTATCACAAAATTCGCCGATTTAATACTAATTTTCGCCGATTTTAAACTCGCATTTCCGTAGTCCGTTTAGCTTGGTTCTTGCTTGAATGAAACAGTGTTTACAGTTCAGCCACGGTCGGAGGTCCCCAAGCAGCCTCCTAGTCCACTGGGCCTTTTCCAAGAGGGCAGCCCACCTGGCCTCCCACAGCGCCCCTGAGGTGTCCCTCGCGGCTTTCCTCCTCGCAGTTCACAATGTCCGCCACCGGCCGTGGTGAAGCCGCTTCCGCTCATTCATCAGGGAGGTCCATGGGTGGCATCCCCGTAAAAATCTGAGCTCTCGACATGGTTCTGTATCCAGAGGCGACCTAAAGGAGAGCTCTCCGTTGTACCCCATTGATCATTATGCGATATTTGGCGAAGGTTGCCCAGTCATGCCACACGGGAGCCGCATACAGAACCATTGACTTTACTACCGTATATAGAGCCTTCCTCTTGGCGGAGTCCGGGCCGCCGATGTTGGGCATCAGCCTGGACAAGTCCCCGAACTTCTTTGACGCCTATTGTGTGGCCCCCTCGATGTGCCGCCCTAATCTGCGGTCCTGACTGACGCACACTCTCAGATACCTCACCGTGTGCTGAGGTTTTACTAGGGTTCCGCCAACGATGAAAAGATATGTCGTCCCTCTTCCTCTTTCCCGACAGAATGACAGATTCTCTCTTCTCCGGCACAATGGTGATGCAGTTGTCCCGCAGCCATGTTGTGATTGTGTCCAGCGCAACTGTCAGTCTTATCAATCAAGTCTTGTCTGTAACCTGCAGAAACCACTAGCCCTATGTCATCCGCAAACCCTGTGGTTCGGGCCACCGATGACAATTTCAGCCTCAAAACCGTGTGATGCAATATTATCCAGAGGAGGGGGGCCGTGTACAGAACACATGTCTGCCTCAGCGTCTTCAAACACTTGGAGTCTAGAAATATCTCTCTATCCTAGAGGCAGTCCTTGATGATGTTCATCAGGTATCCCGAAACTTCTCAAAGCTCCGATGCCCTGATCAGGGTGGCCCACGAGGCGCTATTGAATGAGTTCCGGACATCCAGGATGATGAAGACACATCATCTGTTGCCACCTATCCCGTCGCGTCCCAGGTTTGTAACCCGGGCCATCTCGATGACCGCTCCACAGCCTGCACCGCACTCCTGCCTTTCCTGAAGCCGTACTGGTTACCGGCCAGGTCTCCCCTTTCAATTAGTTCCTCCTCTAGACGGGCCTTAATTAGCTGTTCGAACTGCTTGGGCGATGGTGTTAATCAGGCACAAAGGCCCTGGTGTCCTCGAGCAGCGGCTTCGCCTGCTAAGGAATCAAGACTAGTTTACCAGTTTTCCAGCTCTTCGGTAAATTCTGCGATTTCAGCAAGCCATTGAAAATACCATCAGCAGTCCCGGGAAGGATTCCGTCAGGAGGCCGAGTGCCTCCGACGGGTACCATGCTAGCAAGGTCCCTCTACGATCCTCGATGGGTGATCCCCATTCCGGCGACTTGGCGGTGATGTCCGCAACCACCAACGCCTCGGTTCGTCGCATACGTCTCAGGAGCGCCCTCATGTGTGTGTGTTCGGAACGTCGCCGATCGGCCCGGGTTACCTTCCTGCATACCCCTTCACCCATCTCGCGTTTTCTGCACACCTACGATCGTTGCGAAACCACTCCATTAGAACTCCTTCTCCATACCATGGACCTCCTCCCAACTAATTCGCCGAGAAAGGGTGGACCTATTCTACTCTAATCTGCTACATCTATCGTCTAACCTAATATAGCAACTATTTAGATTTTCCCTGCATTGTCCTTATTGTCTACCCTATTCTATCCGCACATTGTCCTTATTGTCTATTCGCGCGCTGTCCTCATTTTTTTATCTTACTTGATTACTTATGGCGCAGTGTCCTAAGCATGCATTTTAACCATCTCCTCGGTGAGCATAGACATTTCGGCCCACTTGTTGAATTTCTGGATGTCACGCGTTATTTTACCATCCTTCCGCAGGTGGGTGTCCAACGACCCGAATTCGATGCACACATGTTGCCTTGCCGCGTTTCTGTCCGCTCTTGGGAACCTAAACTTCACGTGCTCTACCGTTTCTTCTCCGGTTGCACAGGAGCACTGTGCGTCGTTCACTTTGCCGAACCGCTTCAAGTACGCATTGAGGTTCCCGTGTCCAGTTGCGAGCTGGATTCGCCTTGAAGGATATGCTCAGCACTCCCCGTCCCACTTCCTTGCAGATTTGATTAACTCTCCTTCCTTTTTCCACTGTGTCCCACTCTGTTTGCCACTTCTCACTCGATGATAGTGTCGTTCCGAACTTTCGCCCAGTCCTGTTGATTCTGAGGTTGTAGCGGGTCTGTCTCAGTTGTAGCGTGCCCGCCCCTGCGCCTTAATTTGCTACCGCGTGGGCCTATAGCCATTGCACCGTTGGCTGCCTTGTGTCCTTCTTCCCAGGCTACTGTCGTCGTCCATCCCTCTCGCATGACGTTGTTCCATGAGCTGAGGATGTCAGCGTGGATCGTGGCCTGGGCGCTGCCCTTTTTTATAGCCTCGGTTATTTTCGCGGCTATCCGTCCTGATCGCTATGTGTGGCTCGTTGTCTGCCATGCCTATCTCGTATAGCTTTCAGGACTCCGAATGCCTCTGCAACCACTATCCTGGTGTTGTTCGCCAGTCTGAGTGCTACCTCGCGCCCTGGCATGTTTATGCCCACTGCTGCTCTTCCGTTGCTCTTCAGTTGTGGCGTCGGTGTGCATCTGGAACATTGGTTTCTTTGTCGTTGATGCGCTCCTGAAGAAACGCCTTGCTCGGTTGTAGCTTCTTTTTGTGGCCTGTCGTCCTTTCGTGATCGTTGGAGGTTGTCTGCATGAAGCAGCTCTGCCTAAATTGGTGCTTCAATTCACCATGGCGGTGTCCGGCCAGAACCTGTAGTGCCACCGTGGGTGGCGTGGCATAGGATTTGATTTGCCATGGTTGGTGCCGCTGTCATTGCCGCCTCCTTTACCTTGCTTGTGCCCATCATTTCACTGCCGTAGAGCACTGCTGGCTTTGAGTGCTTTTGCATTATGTGCATGAGGGTTTCCGGGTTGCATCCCCAACACTCTTCTTGTTTTGGTGGCCGATCCTAATGGCCCATCTCCTCAATTTTGCGCCGCACGCAGTTGACGTGATTCGTGTACGTCAGGTGGTCTGTCCACTTGTATGCCCAGGTATTTCAGGCAACTGCGCTGTTCAATTGTGTTGTTCACCGGTTTTAGCGCCGGAGGGCGTATTGATTTTGCCGACACATACATGAGCTCCGTTTTGCCCTAGGTTTAGGTGGCGTCACTTTCGGCCTCCCACTCCTGACATTGCGGTACAGACGATGCTCCACTTCCTCTCTATCTTTTTCGCCGATGTCCCTTTCATGACTAGCACCTGGTCGTCGGCGAAGGCTTGCAGGTATGTGAGTTCATCCGTCAGCTCTTCCCACCTGTCCATGCTGCTGGTGTAGTTCCTCTGCCCAAGCTTCCCTGGCCGCGTCCAGTTTTGTCTAACCAGCTGTGCATGACCACCAGCCATAGTGTCGGCCCCATGCTGGATCCTTGTGGACACATATGTCAGGCCTCTCATGATGATTTTCCTGTCCGTCAGTAAGCTGTTGATCATGCTGGCCAATGGTGTACTGATGTTGGTCTTGCGCAGCCGATGTAGGATGTA
Organism: Dendroctonus valens; assembly: GCA_024550625.1. Taxonomy (NCBI): domain Eukaryota; kingdom Metazoa; phylum Arthropoda; class Insecta; order Coleoptera; family Curculionidae; genus Dendroctonus; species Dendroctonus valens. Next base: position 5,961 of record JAJTJO010000317.1, on the reverse strand, counting down.
AGGTTTCCATGCCATGTTGAAGGCGTTTTTCAGATGGAGCGTTACGACATGCTGGTGTGGTCCTGCTCTGTTCTGTCGAATTTCATCGACCAGCCTACTCAGGGCTCCAATCGTGCTTCTGCCTTCTCGGAACCCATATTGTCTAGGGTCCAGGTGTCCGCCGTTCTCCAGGAGGTGTTGCAGCCTTCCATTGATGACCTTAGGTAATCGTACTCCCTTTAGGTAATAGTACTTGTCCTTCTCGGTCATCGTGTAGGTCCCGTCTTCTTTGAGGATGGTACAGTTGTTGGACATATGTTTTTCCCTGCCAGTCTGTTCCACGCGTTGTGCCAGGATCCGTCTCTTTGCAGGTCCTCTGTAACACTGTATTAAAGGCTATATATTATTTGATTTATTTAAAATATTTTCGATAATTGCATAAAGTGGCACTTCGTCTTATATTGTATCAACATAGTCAGTGTTGTTTTATGAACCCACGTTTGGATGCCGCAACAAGTTCGTCTGAAAGTCGACACTTTAAAAGAAGCGAACGGTTTAAAATGTTGATCTTAATAGGCAAACATGAAAAACATACATTTGGATTTCAGAAAATGATTAGTTTTATTTTGGCTTGAAATTTCATCTTTGTAAATATTTCAAATATTTAGAAAATTGTATTTATAAAAAGATTAAAAGATTACAATTGATTGATTTAAATGGATTGAAATGTATTTTGAATTGTTAAATAACACTTGAGAAACCCAAGGAAGAAAACTAACGTTTACCACAACGGAGAACTCTTGTACTGTTTATATTAGCACCGCAAAAGAAAATAAAGAACGCAAACTGTGGTTGACAATCCGGGAGCACGAGAAACAATTTTTCGCACAAGCGGATCGTGCACGGCTAGTTGAAGTCTCACTGGACACACTGTATAGGAATAATACATTTTTTCAGAAACGAATTTTCAGTTTACACCTGGCATTCAAACCGTTCGGACGAAATTCCAGTTGTACGCTATTTAATCGTGGATATTTGCGATTCGTTAAATATAAGTTTAAGTTAGTAAGATGAAGATAAAATATTAGACAAATAGTTAATAATTGTAAATTTAGAGGTGCGATCCGGCAACGGTGGACAAATATAGACAAATAAGTAGTTAATAGGTGTAAGTTAGTGAAATTAATCGTTAATATTTAGTATAAAATTGGACATTCAGAGACATTTGTTGGTGAACTATCGGCAGAAAAACATTAGCAATTCGCGATAAGCGAAGTGAGGACGAAAGTGAACTGGTCCGAGAAATCGGCCAAGTTTTGCAGCGTGGGCGAAAGTAAACCAGTCCACAACTGTAAAGACTTAAGCTTGGTAAGTAGGGATACTTACGGTTAAGGGACTTTAATTTTATAACAGATAATTCACGAAACAGTGGTGAATGCGCGATATATAATAAAAATTCATAAACAAGGGTGCGCGTAAAGGCGGAAGGACTTTCGAGAGTTGAGGAAGTACAGAGGGGTCGTACCGACCACCCCAGAGAAAAAAATAAAAAAACATTTTGTTTTAATTTACACGGACAAACTAAGGGCCGGAACTAAAAAAAACAATACGGGATCATCATAAGGGTGTTGTGAGAGCGGGGAAATATGATAATAGTTGTCCATCAATTGCGGACAAACGGGGTGTCGGAGGAAATCCAAAATAGTTAAAAAGCGGTCACCGGACCTACCCCGAAAATTCGTCTTTGACAAATTTTAAAGCGGAAATAACAAGAGAACGATGCGTCGGAGATGGTTACGTACAAAGTTAAGTTCGACCGGCGGCACAGCCCCTACCCGTATTTAACGGCGGCGGGTTCGATCGCGATTTTCGGTGAAACCGTGCGTCGGAACAGGGGACCGTCAAAGGAGGAAGTGATCAGAGCACGGCGGCTACCCCCCCATAAAAAAGGGGGCAAAGGGGTCAACGCAAAGGGGTCAACGCAGCAAAGGAAATGGAGGAAGAATGGAAACGAAAAACAACCTACAACTGGGAAGACATGGAAAAACAGGGCGAAGACATGGGCGCTATCCCAAAACGGCAGTCCCTACCAAGATTGCCAGTGAGGTTATATAAAAAGGGGCGGATGGAGGCAGAGAAGCGGTCTCCCGCCAAACACCTCAGTCCGGAGCAACAGGAGAAAGTGGCGTCCCTGAGCTGAGGTGGGAGAGATCCTGAATGAGGATGAGGCAGGACCGACAAATGTGACAGAGTGAGAATCCGGGATGGACAGCTCGGACAATCAATCAGGGCGACAAGGAGAGAGGAAGACAACAACAGGAGGGGCTCAAAAGGTGGGCCGGTGATAGCCTGCAAACAGGACATTCTAAGAGCGGTCAGCAGGTACCCCTCCGGAAAGGTGCAGGTTAATAGGGAGGACAGGGAGACAGTGATGGCAAGGGTGAATGAAATGACGGACATCGTGCTAGAACACCTGGGTGAGATCTACGAGGACACCAGGAGGGAATCCAGGCCAAACATCTCATTCACCCACATAGAACGTCAAATTGAGGAACAAAAGAGAGAGATGCAGGCGCTGACCAGGGAACTAAGGGAACTGAAAAAGGACGGAACGGAAAACACACTGAAAGGCACCACCACGGAGAAAAAAATTAGGACAAAGGAAGGCACACGGAGAAAAACGGGACAGACAAATGATAGACCACGCATGGACAATGTTCCTACGGAGACACAAACGGAAACGGAGACTGAAGGTGAGTGGAGGGCGCAAAAAAGAAGGACAAGACAGGACAGAACAAAGAAAACCTACGCGGATGCAATAGGACAAGGAAAAGCCAAGGAGACACGACGGACGGATGGAAGAAGACACCAGAGAGGAAGGACAGGCTAACGACGCTCATACAAATACCAGAAGGACAAAGACAGCGGACATAATAAAAACAATTAAAGAGACAGCACAAGAGGAGGCAAGGCAAACGGGCGGAATCCGGGGATTCGCCAAAACCAATTCGGGACAGCTGGCAATCCACTACAAAGACGGGACACAACAGAAACTAATAGACGACAAAATCAAGACAAGACCCGAATTACAGATAAAACCACTACAGAGGACAAACCCGAAACTACTGATCACGGGTGTAATGAGGGGATATACGGCCGACGAACTTATGGACGCAATAATCACAGAAAACAGGGAACTGCAACAGGAGCTGGGAGACAACATAAAAGACAAACTGAAAGTGGTGAGGAGGACAACCTGTATAAACGAAGCAAAGGAGAACGTGACCATGGAAGCAACACCCGAGGCATTCAGGACCATGGTGAAAAAGGGGAAGAAGTATATTAGACCTGACGGAAATCTACTACATAAGGGAGGAGGTGAACGTGGCACTGTGCTTCAAGTGCAAAGTTCGGGCATCCGTACAAATATATGCACGGAGCGGGCAAGGTTGCCATGTGTGCGGGGGGCCCACACGAGGGTCGCCAGTGTACGTTTGGCAATCCAGATAGTCCTAACTGCGCGTCACAAGGAACGCCCAGGGACATGAGACATCAAACGGCGAGAGACAGGCTGTGCCCCGTGTACCAAAGGAAGGCAAGACAATACCAACAAACGAACGTAAACTACGGAAGCAACAATAAACAGACAGACATGAAATATTACAAATTAACGTAGACAGAGGGAAGGCAGCGACAGCACTATTAGACAAATAAAAACCTAGCACGACATAGACATCGTCTGCGCTGCAAGAACGCTACACAACATACAGACCGACCAACAAAAACAAAAAAAAACTCAACAACGGACGGAAGTCAAAGACGGAAATATGGATAAAGGACAACATAGACTACACGATAATAACGAAACTTACGAACGACAACATAACGACAATACGAATAAACAACAAAGCGGGCAACACGTACATAACATCCATATATGACGAACCAGGGGGGAATAAAAACACGAGACTACAGGAATACGACAGAAGACAACACAAATTAAACAACACCTATTATGCGGAGACATCAATGCACACAGTGACATTGGGCAACGTTAATGACAAACGCGGAGAGGACCTGATCAACTGGATATAGACAACGGCTACACATTGGAAACAAAAAATACGAAAACCTACTTCAAGGACCGATGGGAAGCAGCTACGGTTACATGACATTAACAAAATCTTACGCACTAAAAAACTGGACGGTCAACGCAGGCGAGACGCTCTCGGCCCACAAACATAAACATGCGAAATAGACATTGAACACACGACAACCAAACGCAAAAAGGACCACGTATGACTTAATTAATACAAACTGGACACGCTACGAAGACCAAATAAAACTACAAACCGACCAACTAGGCTGGGACCGGAGTGTCGACGACATAGCGGACAGCTTTGACAAGATCTGCAGTCAAGCATGTCGCCGACACATTAGGTCAAAGATGTTACGAGAAGGGGACGAGACAGGATGGTGGAACGAGAGACTGGACAGACAGAGGAAACAACTCAACAGAGAACGAAGGGAACTACAAGCAACAATAGACGACGACGAAAGGGACGCAAGGAAACGACAATACAGAGAACACCGACGGGAATACAAGAAGCTCATCAAACAACAGCGGACATACGACCAAGACATCACGGACACACTGAAGGACGCCACCTGGCACAAAGCCTGAAATCCTGGCGGGGAAAAAAATACAGACATAAACCAAACGATACGAAAGGACGACGGGACATACACCGAGACAGAGGAGGACAAACAGGAATACCTTGTGCGGAAATATTTCCCCAGGACGCACCAGAGGACGACAACGAGGATATGCGGGAAATAAGAACGACGAAACACAAATACAAACAAGACACAACCAACAATAACGATGACAGAAATACACAACATTGTGAATGGATTACAAAAATACAAAGCGACCGGAACAGACAAAGTACCCAACGAGGCGGTGAGACACATACTGAATGCAACCGACGACAAACTGGCGAGACTTTACAACAGATGTCTGGACGAACGCACGTTTCCAGCTTGCTGGAAGCGATGCCGTCTCGTCTGGATCCCCAGAAATACGGCAACCCACGGCCCATTTCCATCCTGCCAACACTTGGGAAAATACTCGACAAATTAATAAACAGACGGCTACAACACTTACTCGAGACGGAAGACAGCTTAGACAAACGACAGTACGGCTTCAGGGAGGGGAAAAGTACGATCGACGCAATAGGACTACTTGTAGACAAAATACAGACAAACAAGAACAAAAGAGATAAACATATATTATGGGAGAGTTGGCAAGGACAAACATTACAACCAACCTAGCTGGAAAAATAGACAACTTCCTGACAGACAGACGGATACAGACCAAGGACGCAACATACAACATGACGAAGGGCTGCCCACAAGGATCCAGCATGGGACCAACACTCTGGCTGCTGGTGATGGAAGGATGGTTCCGAACTATGGACCAAACAACGCAGAGGTGGAAGGAGGAACATGCGACTTTAAGGGACGTGGACATACAGTACGTGGACGAACTAACATACATTCAGGCATTCGCGGATGACTAAGTGATCATTATCACGGGGGAATCCGCGAAAAGGATTGAAAACAAATGGACATACGTATGGCACGGGTGCAGGAAATGGGCAAGAAAGACAGGGACGAAATACAACACAAAAAAGATGGAGGCTATGTTCATCGGCACCAAGAAGATCCGGCCGCCGGCATTGAAAACAGACAATGACAAAATAGAACAAAACGACAACATCAAATACCTCGGAATCACAATCGACGACAACTAAACTTCGCCAGACATATACAAAACGAAACACAAAATAGAGGAGACAGCACTAAAACTTGGACACAGGATAAAGCGACTATGGGGGACAAACCAGACGACTTTGGTACGAACAGTGCAGAGAGCAATAAGACCGGCTGTGCTGTACGGTTCCGAGGTATGGCGACACA